>MU001498.1:65140-97413 GCA_010093485.1 Karstenula rhodostoma CBS 690.94 | reverse complement strand
CTATTAACTAATATTAATTATTCTATTAACTAATACTTAATATTCTATTAACTAATACTTAATATTCTATTAACTAATACTAATTATTCTATTAACTAATACTAATTATCCTATTAACTAATACTTAATATTCTATTAACTAATACTAATTATTTTATTAATTAATACTTAATATTTTATTAACTAATACTAATTATTCTATTAACTAATACTAATTATTCTATTAACTAATACCTAGTATTTAGAAACTATAATAGGGGTAGTTAGAAAAGTTTAACTTTCCTATAGTCCCCTTTAGTATAATCCTTTATATATATCTAAACTTTTTTATTAACCCCTATTATAAGGTATATCCTTCTATATATTAATATTACTAAAACTTTTCTCTTTAATAGTATAATATACTAACTATAGACCTCTTACTAAGTTATATCTTACTAAGTTACTATTTAATAGTTTCTTTAGTAATAATTTTTTAGGAGGTAGTTTATTTATTATATAGGTAATATATATATTCTTAATTACTATAGAATCTTTAAATATCTCCTTATTATACTTTATAACTATATTTATTTAGAAGCTAAACTATATTATAGTTATACCTCTTTTAATATATATATTTAAAATAGTATTCTAAAATAAGATTATAAATATTTTAATTCTAAATTTTATTTTTAGTATATACTACCTCTTTTCTACTTCTAGCTATTTTCTAAACTTTTTTTATATAGATAAATTTATATACTCTATAACTTTTTCCCCTTCTAATATATAATATAAAACTCTAAATAAGTATTTCTTTATTATAGTTATATAGCCTCTTTCTTATCTACTAGATAATACTTTTTACTCCTATATTATTATTTCTACTACTTTAAATTTTATTTAAATTACTACCTATATCTATTACTATCTTATTTCTTTAATAATTCTAATAGTCTAGCTCTATTTTACTATTATATATAGTAATATAAACCTTACTATATTCCTTTTTATAAAACTAGACTCTATATATATATCTCTTAAATATTATAATAGTACTAGCTAGTTTTATTTTTAATTTATATTACTTTTTCTATTTCTTTTAAATAATATACTTTTTCCTACTATAAATTTACTTATTCTATTTTCTATATTAGTAAAAAACTTCTTTCCCTCTTTATATTATACTCTTTATATCTATAATACTATTTTCTAATTCTATAAATAGTCTACTACTTTAACTATTATAGCCCTACTAATTATACTACCTATTATATTTATATCTACTTCTAATAAACCCTAAATAAACTTTTTATATCTTTATTTCTTTTTACTTATTATAATATTTTTAGTTATTATAGTAGATAAATTTTATATATTTACTATTTTTTATACTATTATCTCTTTTAATTTCTATTTTAGTTTTTTATTTACCTTTTTTATACTAGCTTTTTTTAGTTACTTCTTTCTTTTCTTTTTTATATTTTAGTCTTCCTCTTTATTATTTTATCTCTTAGTATACCTTTTTTTAGTACTAACCTTACTAGTACTTTTATATACTTCCCTAATATTAGTCTTTCTATTCTCTACTATCTAACTCTTATACTTTTATATAATAAACTAGGTAATATTCTTTTTTAAAGTATATTAATATATTTATTATATTATATCCTCTAGTATAGATACTATAAAGATATTATTAATAGAGCTATTTTTATTATATACTTTTCTATATATAGGGTCCCTAGAATATATAACTTTATATATATACTATAGTATATCTAGTAAATTACTTTTAATTAGTTTTTTTTTTTTATAAATACCTAATAGTATATATATTATTATTACTAGTATATTTATTATTTAATATTAGTAATTATATTATCCTTATTATATACTAATATATAACGTTTTTCTAGTCTAGTTTAGTAGCTATTTAATTTTAGTCTAGACTATAACTAAAATTAAATAGTACTATATATTCCCTTTACTTTAGTAGCCTATTAATTTTAACCTAAATTAGGGCTAAAATCGAGACTACCTCTTCTATTTACTATAGCCTAAGTAATATTTATTTATTTTAATAAAACTTATAACTTTATATTTTATATATTATATTACTATACTTTTCTTTCTAGTAAGGTATTTTTTTACTTTAGTAGAGAGTATTATAATACTACTATATCTAAATAAAGATATAAAATCTAAAAATTAGTTAATAACCTATCTAATAACTATTCTTTTTTATAGAACTATAAGAACTTTATTATTCTTACTAAGGCTAAGATATTTTATTCTAGTCTACTAGTATATAGTAATAGTTATTACTATAATATATATAGCTTAATTATTACTAGAACTACTATAAAGTATAATATATTTACCTATCTATATAATAATTATATAATCTATAACTATTTTTATAATAGTATAACTAAGTATAATCTCTAGTACTCTAATTATATTAAAATAGTTATAAGCTAATAGTTCTTTTTTTCTATTCTACCCCTATTTACCTACCTTAGTATAACCTATTAATTTAAGGTATCTTCTACTAGTATTATAGGAACCCTACCTAAGCTATATAGTACCCCTATATTTTTAATTAATTTATATTTTAATTTTTATTACTTTTAATCTATATTATTTCTAGCTAAGCCTATTACTCCTACTATATAACTAAATTATAGTATAACCTCTTTTCTAAAGTCCTAGCTATAATATACTTTAGTATAGGTATAGTATATATAGGAATAATAACTATAATTTATATCTAGTATACCTTCTATATCTATAAACCTATAGATAGTATATACTAGATTTTTAAAAATCTTTACTAGTATTATTATATAGTAAGTATATCTAGTATTTATTATTATATCTAAAATTAAACTTAAATCTAAACTCTTTTATCTATATACTATTATAAAGAGTATAGCTTATATATAGTAAAATATAGTAATAAAAACCTTCTACTTTATATAAATCTAAGTAATATAGAAGTATAAATATAATATTTCTATAGTTTCTATTAAATTTTACTAAGACTCTACTCTTTACTATACTAACCCTCTCTAGAAGATTTTTTTTTTTTCTTTTATACTTTATCTCCTAGGGTTATATAACCTAAAATCCTTTATTTATAAAAATATTAGTAACTAGTTTAAAAATAGGTTATAATCTATTTAGATATAATAGAAGTTCCCCCTATTATTAAAGAGTACTATAACTATATATATTTAAATCTATTTAAAGAATATTATTATACTTTCTAGCTTTTTTTACTAGAATAAACTAGCTAGTCTACTTAGTTTAAACTTATTCTTATTACCCTAGTAGCCTTCCTTAGTCTTTCCCCCTAAGGTAATAGATTTTAAGAGGCTTATAACTTTACTACTAATATATTAGCCCTTAAAAAAATATATAGATTTACTAGTTTATAATATCTCTAAAATATACTTCTTTATATAGTATTTATAGAGGTTCTAGATTATTCTAATTTTAATTTACTAGTTTTTTAAAAGGAGGCTAGCTTTTTTATTACTAAGCTAAATAATTACGAGGTAGAGGATTAGAATAGAGAGCTATATAATATATTTAAAATATAAATATATAACTATTTTACTATAAAATATCCTATCTTTATAAATTAGTTTATTAATATAGTATACTTCTTTAGTACTTTTTAGTATAGGGAAAATTTAAATACTTTTATTTACTAGAATAGAGATAGTATAACTATTTATAGAATTAGAATAGATCTTACTTTATTCTCTTCTATAGTAAATAACCTATTTAAGAAGGTATTTATTTTCCTTTACTAGCTAGTATTTATATAGATATAGGTAGGGCTATCCTCTATTCTATAGAATATACTAAGAGAAGACCTAAAAAATATAACCTCTAGTTTTAGTATTTTTAATATAGATAACCTATAATTTAAGTATAATACTAGTTTTATTATTTAATAGCTTTTATAGTTATTTAATATAAAGGGCTCTAAAAATTATCTATTTACTAGTATTAAAAACTATATTTAAATATAGTAGTATTATAATTTTATTTAAAAATTTTTTAGTATACTCTTAGATTTTATATACTTTATAAGTAGCTAGTCTAGCTATAGTACTAAAATATTAAGCTTATAACTTAAAAATAATTATATAACTAGTATCTAGAATATATTCCTTTATAATAGCCTTATTACTATTATTCCTTAATACTATAAGGGCTATAATAGAGATAAGTTTATAAAGACTATTTACTATTTTTTTTTTTATAAAGTAAATAGTCTTTTAGTCTAGTATATCTAGCTTATTTATCCTTTCTACCTTACTATATAGGGATAAATTAATAAAGAGATATATAACTATTACTATAATTAAATCTAAAATTACCTACTTTAGTTAAACCTATTTAGTAAATAATAAACTACCTCTTAGACTTTTAATTATATTATAAGGTAGATAATACTTTATTAAATAGAAAAAGAGATTAATATTAGTATAATATACTATCTCCTTATTACCTTTAATAGAAAGCTTTTTATTACTAATTACCTACTATAGAAACTATTAAAGGAGGAGGTTAATAAGATAATAAATAAAATAGAGGTAAAAGCCTATAAAATATAAACTAGTTATTTACTAGAAATAGCCTATATAGTCTATACTCTAGATATCTTAAAAATTTTTACTTATAAGTTTAATAATTTAGAGGTATATTTTAAGATATCTATTAAGTAGTATAAGGCCCTAGAATTTCTCTTAATCTAAAAAAAAGAGGCCCTTTAGAAAACTAAAAAAGCTATCTATCCTAATTATCTAGATATTAATATAGTATAACTATTATAAAAGAATCTTAAAAAGTTAGTCTAGTTTAAAGGATAATAAGAGTAAACTCTCTATATAATTTTAATAGAGGAGAGTATAGTTATCTATATTATAGGTATTAGATTTAATAAAAATCTTTTTTTTCTTTTTTCTACCTACTTTTTAGACTATAGTTAGACTATTATTATTATTTTACTAGTAGTACTCTATTTTAATTTTCTTTATTATTATTTTAAATTATAGATTAGAGCTACTATATAGTAGTAAGAAGTATATAATAAATAAATATCTATTATTCTAATAACCCCTAAAAGTATTTTAAATAATTCCTTCTAGGTCTATATTATTAGGTAGAAAGTATTAGAAGTATTAGAGAGAATTATAGTAAATAAGTTCTATTATATTATTCTTTTAAATATAGTTTATTGCCCTTATTTTTATAATCTTTATATATTTACTAAATATTATATCCCTTTTATACTCCTCTCTATAACCCTACTACCTATTAAATAAAACTAAGCCTTTTAATTTTTTAAACTTTCTACTAATATTATAACCTTTAGAGAGTTTATTATTTAGCCTAAAATCTAGTATAAAGTCTATATTTTATATATAATAAGTATAGACCCTATACTAGTTATAGTAAAATATATTAAAGAAATTTTTTAATTATATAAAAAGGTCCTTATTTATATTAACCTTACTATAACTATTAATATACTAGCTTTATAGCTTAACTATTCTAAGTACTATAAAAAAATAAAAAAGAAAAAATAATTTATAAGTCTAGTATAATTTTAGGCCTTAGAGATAAATATTATAGTAGTTATAAATACTTTTATAAAAGATCTAGATATATTAGATATATATATAATACTATATTTTATACTACTAGTAAACTTTTATAGCCTTATCTAGGTAGGTAGATAGATTAGTTAGAATAGTAAATCTAGCCTTACTAGACTAGTACTAGTAGATACTATCCCTAATATATATTTTAATAAGGCTAGTAATATAATAAAAATATTTATTCTTACCTATATATAATTCTAGTCTCTAAATAAAGTCTATTATTATATTATTATTAATAGCTTCTTAAATAGTAATATCTTAAGGATAATATATACCCCTTTTAAGTAACCTTATAATATTTATATACTAAGATTCTACCCTTTTATATAAACTAGCTCTATTTAGGTACTATAAACTCCCTAGCTAAAGAGATAGCTATTAGTAATACTAATACTAATACTAATATATTAGGGCCTATTACCCTTATATACTCTAATACCCTATAGCTATACTTATAGGGATATAATAATACCTATAAAATAACTTTTTTTTTAAGATAAATTTATATCTATATAGCCCTAGTATACTACTCTAATTTATAAATAATAAGCTCCCTATTATATATACCTTTTACCTCTACTAAATAAAAGAGAGAACTTAACTTCTTTATATAAAATACTAATAATACTAGTAAACTATATACTAAGTTATTCTATAATAAATTACCTATTTATATAGCCTACTAGAGACTATACTATATTACCTACTTTATTAAAAGAAACCCGTTTAAATATAGATAGGATTAGTATATTAGTATTAATAATAGTTAAGCTAAGTATATTAGAAATACTATTATAACCTATTAGTATACTATAGATAATAAATAGGTAAAGGATAACTACTAGTTCTATTTAATACCTACTAACTACTACCTAGAATAGATATTTCTAGGAATAAATAAAATAAAAACTACTCTAGCCTAATAAGGTCTCTATATTAATAAATATATAATTTATAATACTTAGGCTATTCTTTAGAATAAATATAAAATTATACACTCTAAATAAATTAATAAAATTAAGGAAATAGAGAGAGATAAATAGAATATAAATTTATTATATAACTTTAAAATATACTTTATAAAGATAGTTAATTTTAGAGATAACTATAAAATAGGGAGGATTATTTTAAAACTAAACTAGATTATAAAAATATACTTTATATTAGAATAATATAACTAATTACTTCTATTATATATTTAAAATAGAAACTAGAATATAGAAGGACTAGATATATAATAAAAAGGATAGTAATATTATATATTTATATTTTACTAAGCTAATAACTAGATAATATATAAGGAATACTTCTATAAAGGGATATAAATAAGTTAATACCCTATTTAATTTTAGGTAAAGTATAATTATCTTTTACTTAGGTCTCTTATCTAGATAATATACTAGTTATATAATATAGACTTAGTATAGATAAGTAAATAGAGTATTTAAATAAAATATATACTATTTAAACTCTCTATTCTTTTTATTCTTTATTTTTATTTATTTTATCTTTTAATACCCTCTTATTACCTCTATTATAGCTTCTATTCCTATTACCCTTAATTACTATAATACCTCTAGTATTATAAGTATAGTAACTAGCTAAATTTAGCTAAAAGAAATACTAAATATACTAAACTTTTTTAAGAACCCCTAAATAATATAGCCCTAGCTAATAGGCTACTTTTAATTAAATAAGTAATAAGTTAGAAACTTTTCTATAAATCTCTATAGTAACTATTAACTTAGTATAGATTAGAACCTATTATAATAGAAATTAGTTTACTAATATTATTTAGTATATAGTTTTTTTTTCTCTTTACTATCTCTTTTTTTCTACCTATAGAACTATACTAGTTTAATATATTTATTATATTTACTACTACTATACTTTTATATTAGTATAGGGGGGATATTAAAAAGTTTTCTATATACCCCTATATATCTATAACTACTATATTTTTATACTAATTTAAGGGGGAATATTAAAAAGTTTTCTATATATTTTTATATACTTATAACTACTATACTCTTATACTAGTCTAAGGGGGGATATTAAAAAGTTTTCTAAGTACCTCCTATATACCTATAATATATTATCTAATATAAAGATTTCCTTTTCTAGTATTCTAAATTTAGAGAAGTATATTAATAAATTTAGTTTTCTAAACTAGTATAATTTAGACTCTAACTAGTCTTTTTTACCTTAATTAGACTTAAGCGAAGCTAGTCTTACTATACCTAACCTAGCTATAAAATAAAAGTATACTAGATTACTAAATCTATATATTTCTACTTTCTAAGTATAAATTAAATATATAAATACTTTTTAAAACTTTTCTAACTATTTCTCTAGTAACTAACTACTAAATAATATATCTATTTTTTTCTTTAAAAATAAAGTATTTAACTATAGTAATAGTAGAAATATAGAGGATATAATAATTAATAAAATAAAAATAACCTTAGTCTATATAAATAAAATCCTATATATATTAGATTTAATACCTTTTTTAAGGTAGATTACTAGTCCTAGGAATTTTACTAATAAGATATTTACTATATTTTTTAATATTTTTATTTAAATATATATTATAAACCTATTTATTACTTTAGCCTATAAAGAAATTATATAGTATATTAAACTTAGTAAATAGTTACTAAACCTAAATAAAGTAGTTAAAAAGGATATTTTAAAGATAGATAAGGTTCTATTACTTACTACCCTATTTAAAATATAATAATTCTAGAATTTAGTATTCTATTAGGCCTACTTTATAAAAAAAATAGAGTATATTCTTACCTAATTTATATAATTATTCTTTAATTAAGTAAAGATTAAGGGAGAAGATATAATCCTTATATACCTATAGATTAATTATAAAATTATCCTATAATTAAACTAACCTCTTAATAAGGTATATATCCTTAAGAACTTAATAATATTAATCTAAAAGGGTTATATAAAGATTCTTACTATATAAATATAATCTAGTATTATTAGAATATAGAATAGAAAAATAAATATATAAGCTATATAAAAAGTAGTTAATAATATTAACTTTTAAAATATACCTTCTTACCTAGCTATAAAATAGTTAAAGGCTAGTAACCCTAACCTAATTTCTAAGCTAGAGGAGGATTTACTTATTTATAATAATACTACCCCTAGTATAGTAGAGCTATAATATATTAAAGGAATATTAAATAAGAAAATCTTTATATTTTTTCTAATTAATATTAAAAAATAAGATACTTATACTCTATAGAATCTAGTTACTAAGGTCTAGCTAGAGAAGTTTATATATTTATATCTAATAATAGTTTATATAATAAATATAAATATTACTAAGTACTAGTTATATAGAGCCTTTATTAATATACTCTAGAAATATATAAAGTATTATCTATATAATATTAAAACTATTATAAATTCTAATAAGACTAAAAATCTAATTATCTATATAGTTAATAATTTTTATTAAAAGTATTTAAAAATTACTCTACTGGCTTTCTAGCCTATAGTAGAGAATAGCACGTTAATATCCTATATACTAGAAATAGTTACTAAAGAGAAAGTAGAAATAGTTTATAGAAATACTAAGAATACTATAGTAGAGGATAACTATAATATACTATAAAGGAGTAAATAGAGTAAAATAGCTAATATAGTATTTTTTCTTACTAAGTAAGCTAATAACTATAGTATAGAAATTTTTAAAATAGGTAGTAATAATAGTATATTTATTCTAATATACCTTAAAAAGGTCTATACCTTTATATATATTACTAATATAAAATATAAGTTAATATTATATATAATATTTTCTCTTAAATAATAATAGATAATTACTATAAAATAGATAACTAATATACTAACTAGTATTAATAAAGTAATACCTATTAAAGATAAAATTATTACTAATATAATTAGATTAGGTAAAACTATCTAAATAGGGGTAATTATACTTAAGATATATTTCTAGTAGGTTTATAGAAAACTTTTCTATAAACCCCCTAGCTATATTTTATTCTATTCTACTAACTTATTATAGGTTATACTAGATTATAAATATTATTTTAATCTAAAGCTTACTAATATTTATAAAAAGTAATCTATCTAGTCTATTATAAATTTAAATTATAAGTAGTTTAAAGATAAATCTAGGCCCTTTCTTTATTTTATTTTAACTAGACTTTATTATTAGATAGTAACTAAGCTTATATAAATATTAATTTACTTTACTATCTTTATAATTTCCTTTAATAAGTTATTAGTTATATTTAGTTTTAAAATAGTTACTAGTTTCCTTAATATAAATTTAAGTATTTAGAATTATAAGAATTTTTATAACTAGTATACTATCTTTATAATATCCTATAATTATATAGCTAAGTTTACTAACCTCTATATTTTCTAGTCCTATATTAAAGAGAATATTAAATTATTTACTAAAAAAAATAACTTTAAGCTAAATAAATTTAACTTCTAGAACTATAAGATATAGCCTAATTCCTTATTAACTAAACCCCTAAATAAGTATATCTATACTTTTAATTATAAGTTTAGGCTAGTATTTTATAATAAAGTATAAAACTTTCTATAAAATTAGAGTTTTATATAAAGAACTATCTTATAGTTATACCTATATAAATTATTTTTATTATTAGGCTATTCTATATCTAGGAGTATAAAAGATATTAAAAACTATTTAAAACTATTAAAAAACTTAAACCTCCTTAATAAGTTTACTAAGTAGGAGGAGAAATACTATAAAAAATTAGCTAAGACTAGTTATATTATAGAGTTCTACTCGGGTTATAATAATTCTTACCTACTTAATAAGGAGAATCCTAAATAAGTTCCCCTATAGAGAGGTTAGAAAACTTTTTTATATTCCCCCCTAATATATACTAATAATATATAGTATATACTTTAAATTTCTATATAGTAATTAGATAAAATTTATAATAAATATTCTAAGCCCTACTTATAATAAATAGATTACTTAAGAAAAGCTTATATAACTAATTATAGTATATTTTATATTTAGATATAATTTTAATAGTATTATTATTTCTAAATCTAGAAATATTATTAATTAGTCTATTTTATTAAAATACTATTATATTATTAAGTAAGTATTTATACTATTAAATAAGTATATCTATAATAACTAGTTTATATACTAGTCTAAATATATATTTATAATATATAAAAACTCTAATAGTTAAAATATTTCTATAGTTAATACCTATACTTAAAAAACTATCTAGATTATTAAGTTTTATCCTTTTCTTAGATACCTATATATCGAGGTTAATATAGAAAAGTAACCTAAGGACTTTATATATAAATATAGTAATAATTATCTTAACCTAAAATATAATCTAAACTATAAATTCTAATTCTATAATTAGTTCCTTCTTTTTAAAGAGTATAATATACTCTCTAAGGGCAGTCTAAAAGGATATAATAATTATATTTAATAATTATTTAAAAAGGTACTAGATATAGGTTATAATACTATCCCTAATAATATTAACTAGAATAAGCTTAATAATATCTAGTTTATCTATAAGTTCTTTAAATACTTATTAAAAATATAAGTAATTATAGCCCTTATTATAGACTAGACTCTAGTTTATAATAAGAAAATTATTTTATAATTTTTTATACCCCTAATTTAGGAGCTTATCTAAGAGATTTTTAAATTATTAAAGTTTATACTATTTTTAGTTTACTTCTCTAATAGTGTAGTCTAGTATAACTAGATTTAATCTCTTTAAAATAATATTAAAATTAAGATTTATATTTTTCTTATATCCTTTTAGGTATTTAGTACTAGTTATAACCTTTAGAATAATAGTTATATTAGTACTTTTATAAATTTCCCCTTAAACTAAAATATAGAGGACTAGACTCTTAAATATTAATACTAAGGTAGCTAATATTTAAATATATACTTTTTTTATATTATTATCTAAGGAATATATAGTATCTAATAATATAGATAAGTTAATTTACTTAAAAATATTCTAGAAACTTTTCTATATACCCCCTATATAATAACTATCCTTACTAACTTTTCTAGTAAAAATCTATTTACTTTACTAGTATTAATATCTACTTTCTTTAACTATACTATTAAGGAAAATAGTATTAAAGAGTTTACTAAAACTTTTAATATTCTAGAGAATATTATTACTTAGGTATATAAAAATATACTAGATATTTTTATTAAAAGGCCTAAATATAATAGAGCCCTTAATAATATTAATTATAAATATCTCTTTATTTTTAGTAAATATACTATAAAGTTTATTAAGGAGAAGTATAAAAATTATAAATACTTTTTTAAATAATAATCTACTTTAATTCTATTTTCTATTATAATATATACTCTTATAGCCTTTATTTTTACTAGAACTATTACTAAAATATCTAGTTTTTTAAATAACTTTATTAAGGATATTATTAAATTAGAATAGCTAGAATTAAATATATATAAAATAGTTTAAATAGAAAAATATAATTTTAATCTAGATAATATTTTCTATACTAAGTCTATATCTAAAAAAAAAAAAAAACTTAATATAGTCTATTTTATAGACTATACTTTAAAAGTAAGTAATATACTATTTAGAACCTAAATAAAGTTTAATAAGTATACTAAAAATACTAGAATAGATTTATAAAACTCTTACCTAATTATTATTTTTATAAAATATAATAGTTTCTAGATATTTAATAATATCTATATAAAAGTACTTAAGGCTATTTAAGAAGCTAATATAAAGTAGAATTCTAATAAGTAAATATTAAATATTAAGGAGTATTTAAATAAATATAGTATATAAAATATACTCGATTATATAAAATAATATTTAATATATTATTTACCTTCTAGTAATCTTCTATCTTTAAATATATAAGAATATAGTTAGATTATAAAATAGGTTAAGGTCTATAAGAGTCTAAAAAATATAAACTATTTAATTATAATACTAAAAAAATCTAGTAGAAATAGTAAAAAAAGGAAATAGTAAGTAGTATTATATAATTATAGTATAATAGAGATTAAAGTAAAGAATAGAAATTAAAATAGAGAATAGAGATTAAAATAGAGAATAGAAATTAAAATAGAGTTATAGTCTAGAACTATAAAATAATAATAATAGAAATTAAAATAGAATTATAATCTAGAATTATATAATAATAGTTAGTATAAATAGTTCTAATCTATAAATATATTTTACTATTTATTTATATTTTTTTACTATAATATTAAGAATCTATTATAGTAGTCTTTACTATAATTTTTATTTTAGATAGTATAATTTAGTAATATCTTATATATTATTATATAGGTAGACCTATTAAAATATTTATTTATAATTTAATAATTACTTTATAACTTTTTTCTCTTTTTTTTTTTTTTTTTCTCCTCTCTACTATCTTTTCTAAACTATTTTCTCGCCTATTATTCTATAATATAAGTATATAATATATTTTAACTTTTCTATAAATTATTTAATTCTAATAAGTATTTTACTAACTAACCTATAAGGGAGACTTATAATTACTAATAATAAAATAATATCTATACTATTATTAATATAATTTATAAAATATAAGAGGCTTTTCTTTTTAATAATATATATTACCTATTTCTTCTAAATAACTAGATAGAATTTAGTATTTCTAGAGATATAATAGAAAATTAAAAAATAGCCTTTTATACTACTAAATCCTAGTCTAACTAATTAGAGGTATTTATAGTTTTAATACCCCTAGACCTACCTATATAGATATAGTATTAAGTAGTACTATCTATAAAAAAAAAATATAGTATTACTTTACTTTTTAATAATATAAATATTAAAGCTAACTAAAATAAGTTTATTTACCTCTATAATTATAAGAAAAATAGTTTTAAATAGGTAATACTATAGAAGGAGTATAATAAGTATATTATAGATATTATAATAAATATAATCTAAATAGTTAAAAATATATATTTTACTAATTTAATAAACTAGTTTATATAGTTAGAATTAAATAATCTAAATAAGGAATAGATATAAATACTTAAAAAATATATACTTAAAAAGGAAAAAAGGGAATAGCTATTTAAATATTTTAGTAATCTAATATACTTAGATTACTTATACTAGTTATAGAGATAGCTAGGGTATTTAGCTTAAAGATAGCTAGATTACTTATACTAGTTATAGAGATAGCTAGGGTATTTAGCTTAAAAATAGCTAGATTACTTATACTAGTTATATATTTAGTCGGGGTACTAAGCTTAAAAATAGCTAAATTACTTATATTTATTATAGAGAAGTAGTAAGTCCTTTCTACTAATAGGCTTTTCCTTTATAAAGATATTACCTATATAGAGGCTAGAAATACTATTATTTTTATTATTAGTTTTATCCTTAGTCTTATTATTAGTATTATTAGCGGCGTTCTTCTTTTTCTCTAAATAAATTATAAATATAGTAATACCTTTAGAGAACTTTCCCTTAGATAATAGGTAGCTAGTATTATAAGTAATAAAATATACTACTAGACTATTTATAGTAGTAATAGCTATATAGTAGTTAGTAGCTTATTAGGACGCTTTTATATATAGAGAGTATACCTTTAGTAATTTATAAAATAGGTAGGTATATATTTATAGAGTATAATTATAAAGGCTTACTATACTAGTCTAGTATAAAACTTAAAAGTAAAAAAAAAGTATTAAAATTAGAGGGGCTATTTATAGGATTAAAAGGAGGGGTAAAAAAGAGAGGAAACTACCTAAGTATTTTAGTTATAGATAGAAAGTTTATAATTAGTATAAATAAATAGGGACTATAAATATCCTAGTTATATAACTAGTATAGGCACGCCCTCTTTAGTAGTTATATTACTTTAATAGCCTTAACTTCTAGCTATATTACTTAGTAATCTAGTAAGTTATTTATAATTAATACTCTCTATTATATACTAACTAGCTAGGTCTAGAGTAGTTTCTATAATCTCTCTTTACTCTCCTACTCTATAGTAGAGTAATCTAGTATAATATTTTAAATTAATACTATCTATTATATACTAACTATCTAGATTTAAAAAGATACTTTTAATATATTTTTTACTCTTACTCTATATTATAGTATTAACTAGTTAGTTATATTTAAATATATAATTCTATACCCCTAGGTAGTCCCCTTTATATTTTTTTCTTATATTATATTAATATACTCTATATAAAATATATACTCTATATCTTAATATAGAGTAATATAATCTATCCGAGTATAACTAATTCCCTATCCTTAAGTATATATTTATTAATTCCCTTCCCCTATATAATAGCGATTTTAATATAATAGCTTAATATAATAGCTTAGTATAATATAAAAATCCTATACTCTATCTATTAATATAGGTTTATATAGTTTTAGGTAAAATTAACTTATTATACTATATATTTAGACTAATTAATATTACTTTACCCTATTTTTTACTATTAAGTATATATTTATATCTCCTTTACTAAAATAATAGGGAGCTTACTATAATAATTTAATATAATATAAAAATCCCTATACTCTATTTATTAGTATAAACTAGTATAGATTTATAAAAAGTTAGTTTATAACCTAACTACTATACTCTAAATATTAGCCTATAGTAAGGTAACTTTACTCCTTTAATTATTCTACTCTTAAGTATCCCTTTACTATTTACCTTTACCCTAGTAATAGAGAGTATAACGCGACCTAGTATTAATACTATATTAAATCGTTTATTTCTTTAACTACCTATATTAATTAATATAAAAATATACTAATAAACCTAATCTTATAACCTATTATTTATTATTAACTATCCTCTCTAGCCTTATATAACTATTATATTATACTAAGCTTCTATAATACTACCTCTAATACTACTTAATTAGGCCTAGTTTACTACTTACTCTAAACCTATAGAGTTTAAGGATACTAATTATAAAACTATATTTAGCCTTACTACTAGCTAGTTTAAGGGTATTAAAGAATAGCTAAGGAAGTACTACCCTATAATAAACCCTACTAATACGTAATATAAAAACTATAAGTCCTCTCTCTAAAATACTTATATTACCCTAGTACTATAAAAGATCCCCGTGTTAAATATTTAAAAAATCTCTAATAATATATAGAAAGTATATACCCTTTATATAATACTAAACTAGTATAGTAAGCCTAAGTCTATAGTAAAGGAGACTATTCTAATAGTTAAGTCTAAATTATCTATTAAACCTAAATTATCTATTAAGCCTAAATTATCTATTAAGCCTAAATTATCTATTAAGCCCGAATTATCTATTAAGTAAGAGTTATCTATTATATAAGCGTTAGCCTAGAAGAATAGACCTAAGTAAGTAGTAGCCTTAATTAAAAAACTAATTAATAAGCTAATTAATAATATATATTATAGTTTATATAGAATTTTTATTTAGACTAAAATATACCCTTTATCTTATATCTAACTATAGTAAACTAAGCTTATACTTAACTTTATATAATATAAGATATTAGATAAGCTAACTAAACTTAGTATTATTAATATATCTTAGATTAGTAATACTAATAGGGTATAGTAGGTATTATTAGTAAAAAAAGCTAATATACTATTTAAAACTATATAGAATTATTATATTTATATATAAGAGGTAAAGAAGAAGTATATTCCTATTTAAACCTATATAATTCTTAATACTATAATTTAAGAGTTTTTAGACCTTAGTTTTAGTAAGACTACTATATCTATTATTCTATTCCTAAAGTTACTAGAGAGTAATAAAATTAATATAGTAATAAAAATAGAAATAAAATAGAGTAGAGATATATTATTACTTTTATTTTATAAATACTATTAGATAAACTCGAGAACTAGTACTAAAGACTATAAAATAGATAGAGTAAAGCCTCTTACTTATTATATAGAAAATAGCTTAATTATAAATAGTATATTTATAGGTAACCTTACTATATTATTTAATAACCTTATAGATAATAATAGTAGTAACTCTAATAGGATATATACTATTTTAGGTAGTATAAATAATTAAAACTTAGATAGCTATACTCTTAGTAAGGGTTAGGTTAGTCTAAATAGTAATACTAATATATTATAATATAGTTCTAGTCCTACTTATAGCTAAGTAATTAAAGATATTATATACACGGGTACTATTATTATATTACCTAGTAACCTTATAGGTAATAATAGTAGTAACTCTAGTAAAATATATAATAATCTAGATAATATAGATAATAAGAATCCTACTAGTAGTATTATTAGTAAGCCTCTAGCTAGTAGTAGTAAGTATTCTTCTCCCTTATATATTTATAGTAATCTTAATATAGTTATAACTAATACTAAAGAAGATAACTAGAATAAAAATCTTTCTAGTAATTATAATTTAATCTAGTTTACTTATAATTTCTATAATAGTTATAAATCCCTTAAATTTAAAGAAAATATTAACTTTAGAGGACTAGGTATCTAGAACCTTAACTTAAGTAAGGAAAAGGCTATCTTAATTAATAGCGAGTCTAAGATTAATAGTAATACCCCTCTAGTTTAGTATACCTTATATTATAAAAAAAAGTATTTCTACTTAGTCTATAATATAGAAGATAAGGAGTATCTATTTAAAAACCCTAATAGTAATTATAAGGGCTAGATAGTACTATATAATAGTATTAATAAGGATAAAGTAATTAAATTTAAGAATAATAATTATAATAATTATAATAGTATACTTCTAGTTTTTTAAATACCTAAGAAGCTTATACTAGCTAAAAAGTATATAAGAATTTATCTAGAAATAGTATAATAAGGATTAGAGGTACTCCCTTAGCTTAATAGAGATAAACTAAGGTAGACTAATAGTATCTCCTTTAAGTACTTTAGGCTAGTAGAGGGTATTAGAATTAAACCCTACTAGATTTTCTTTATTATAGAGATCTTCCGGCTAGAGTATATAATAGTAGGTAGTAGTATTTATAGTAATAAATTAAATATAGATAAAATTATTAAATTTATACTTAAAATAGTTATTATAAAGTACTATAAGATTAATTATACTATAGTTATATAGTACTAGGCCTATAGGGACTTCTTATAGTATCTAGTATTAAATATATCTAATAAATTTATTTACCCCTTATAAGACTTACTACTAATTATCTACTAGTATATACTATATAACTATAAAACTATATACTTAAATAAAACTTCTAAAATTAATAATATACTAATTATTACTCTATATAGTATTCTTAATAACTTTAAGTATAATATTTAAATACTTCTTAAGGGTAGCCAGTTCCTTAAGAGCTACCCTAGGCTTAGGTTTACTTTTAAGTTAGGTATAAAGGGTATATAAGTATCTAATAAATAAGACTAATATAGTCCTTTTAGTACTAAGAAGATTAGTATATATATTTAGTATTATATTTAAGAATAGCTTTACCTATATAGAACTATTCTAAAGGAGAATTATATATAAATAAATATATCTAAGATTTAATATAGGGTAGTATAGTTAAATATTATTTTAGAATCTATAAAAATTAAGATTATAAAGGTTAGATCTAATAGTAGCTATATACTAGCTATAACTTTTAATCTTATTATTTTAACTATACTAGACTACTTTCTAAATATCTAGGTTAAGTTTAGCTTATTAACCTAGGTTAAGAAGGTTAAGATAAAACCTAATAGTAGAACCCTAGCCCTAAATACTAATTATTTAAAGGTCTATCTATATAATATATAATTTTTTATAGTTAAGTTTTTAGTATAGAATAAGTTCTATAAGGGTATAAATAGTACCTAATAGTAAATAATTTTTAACTTTACTCGCGATTTCTTTTATACTATATATAGTATCTACCTAATTATATAGGGTATATCTAGTATAATAACTTATTCTAACTAAATTAGATATTATATCTTCTATACTTTAGGGCTCTATTAGCCTAAATAGGTAAATATAAAAGGTATATACTAAGTTTTCTAGTAACTAGATTCTATATCTAGAATAAAAATACTTAATATATTAGGGAAATTAATTATAAAAATAGTTAGTAATATAAGTATAAAACGCGATAAATTATAGTAATTAAACTATTATAAAATAATTATAAAGATAGTAGTATTTACTATACTACTCTTTATAACTATATAACCTTTTAATATCCTTTAATATAATAGTAAGCCTATTATTAATATAAAGATAAAGTTAGTCTATAAAAAGATTATTATAAGGCTAAATAAAAATAAAAGGTACTAAGTTATAGAGGGGAAAAACGTGCTAAATACTAAGGTTAAGCGTAAGTATAAGAAGGATTATATAAAGTATAGTAAAGGTAAGCTTAAAGTTAAGCCTATAAGAAATAAGTAGATTAGTATATATAGTTATATTACTACTATAAATATAGTAAATATAGTATAATTAGTATATTAGTAGTAGGGTAAGAAGGATAGATAAAAGAAATCTAGTAAGTTTACTAAAAGCTATAATCTATTTAAATTTCTAGCTTTTTTATATAACCCTAATATATAGAGAAAGCTACTAGAGATATATAATATAAAGAATAATATAAAGTAGTTAATAGGAAAAAAACTCCTATATAAGATTATAAAGATAAAGTACTAGAATAGAAAGTCTAGTAAGGTTATTATAGAAACTTTATAGTTAAATATTACTAAAGCGGTTAATACCCTTATATTTAAAGAGTTTAAAAGGAATAATATTTATACCTATACCTCTATAGTAATAGAGAAGGAGTATAGCCTTACTCTAGATCTTTTCTAAAAAGATAAATCTAATAGTCTTTAGATTATAATATTAATATTAGAAATAGGTAGTATAGGGTTAAATCTATAGTCTACTAATTATATTATTCTCTAGGAGCTAAATTATAGTATCTAAAAGTTTAAGTAGCTCTTTACTAAGGTTTATTATTAAGGTTAAATAAAAAAGGAGTACTATATATATATACTTATTAATAATATATTATCCTTAGAGGCGTAACTAAACTACTAGATAGAATTAATAAAGGTATTTAAAAATATTATAAATAGAGGTATTAATCTACGCGATACTAATATCTACTAGTAAAATAAAGAGATTTAATAATAATAGGCTATAGAATAGGGTATACTAGATAGTTTTCTAGTTACTTATTATAGGTTTTTACTTATAAGGAGGGTAACTATTAACTAGAGAATATAGTATATATATAATAGCTTTAAATTTTAACTTTATAAATAAATAGCTTCTTTTTATCTAATATATTCCCTTATATTTTTACCTACCTACTCTAGAATTATATCTATTACTTAACTACCCTATTTATAACTTTCTATCTATTCTAGTAAAAAATATTAATATAACTAGTAATTAATTAAATAGCTATATAGAGAACTTATTTAGAAATCTAGAGATAATATATTATATAAATATTATCTACTTAGTATTAGTATAGTAGAATTTTCTATTAACTCGTCTCTATTTATAAAGTTTACTAGTAGTTAATAGTATTTTCTATTAGCTCGTCTTAGTTTATAGAATATACTAGTATAAGAATTTAAAAAATATTTTACCTCCCCTTAGTTTATAGAATTTACTAGTATTTAATAGTATATTTTAGGAGGTTATTTTAGTCTATAGAGTCTACTAGTATTATATAATACTTTTTATTAGCTCGCCTTAATTTATAAAGTATACTATTAACTAAAGACTTTACTAGTAATTATTAACTTTACTAAGACTATTATTAAGAACTCTAAAGCCTTTATATTTAATACTTTTTTATACTTAATATAATAGATACTTACTTCCTATAATATAAATAATAATACTATTAATACTATTATAAATTAATACGAATTAGTAGTAGTTTATACTAAATAGGGGTAACGTGTATAGCTTTTAAAAAGGCCCTAAATCTACTATAAGGGTTATAGAGCTTAGTTTCCTTATAGAGTTAATATATTATTTAATAACTAGCTAATAGGAAGTTATATTAATTAATTTCCAGTAGACTCTATAAACTAATATAACTTAAATAACCCTAAATAAGGGTAAACCTAATAAGGAAATTAATTATTATAATACTAAGTATACTAATAATAGAAAACTATTTACTATTTTCTACTTCTACTATTATTTTTTAAGTAAGTTATTCTTAATATAGAAGTAATATTTTTAATAGAGTTTTTTAAGGACTTATATATTATTAGGTATACTCTAGAGCCTATTAACTTAATTAAATATAATAATAAAGTAATCTAGACTTTAAGTCTAGAATAACTTTAGTATATATTTACTTATTAGAAGCGCTAGAAGGAGGACTAATAACGACTTAAATATAAATAGTCTAGATTAGAGACTATAGCTAGAGATAATAATATAGTTAGGGATAATAATATTAAAATACTCTAGATAATAGATTTAAGAAAGGAGTAATATAAGTAATAGAGGCCTATATAGAATAATAAGTACTAGGTACTATAAATTTCTAGAGACTTAAAGGTTTTAATTCTAGAGGTAAAATATAGCGTTCTATAAAATTATAGTAGATTCTATATACTAAAATAAATTAATAGAAATTTATATTAAATTATAGTAGGGTTAAATAATAGTAGACCCTATAAACTAAGGTAAGCTAATAAAAAGTCTAATTAAGTATTAATAGACTCTATAAACTAAAGTAATATTATAGATAGTACTATTAAATACTAGTAGATTTTATAAACTAAGGAGAGGTAAAAATAGGAAGTTATAATACTTTATAATAGGGAATACCTTTAATCTTTTTAATTTTTAAAACTAGGAGAGTAAGAGTCGCTTGTTTAGAATTTTAGTAAAGATTAAGGGCTATAGTATTTAAAATATAATAAGAAGAGTAAGAATAGTAAAAATAAAGATATATCTATATTAGCTTATATACTATACTAGTAAAATCTAGTTAATATATATATAATATATTATATAAGGGAATACTATATTATAAACCTATTCTAAGTAGTTATTTAGACCTAGAATTTATATTATTTTTTCCTATATTTTTATTATTTTATAGCTATTAAAATAATTACTATAAGCCTAATATAAGCTCTATTACCCCTAAGACTTAGTATATTTTTATATTATATTTACTCTATTTATAGTTAAGATAGGAAGGGTTTATATTTTTAATTAGTAGTATTATATTATTAAACTAGTAGTAATATCTATTATAATAAGCTAACTAAAAAACTACTAATTTATAAATAACTTTAGTATATAGAGTAAAAGTATAAATATTCTAATAGATAATAGAAAGTATATAGACTACTACTACTACTAATTAAAAAAACCCCTAAAAAAGAGTTATTTACTTCTTAAGTAAAGCTACTACTAGACTTAGCTATAAAATACTCTATTATATTATATAAAATTTATATTATTTCTATTAAATATTATCTATACTCCCTACTTACTACTTAATTAAGAATTTTAAAGTATTAAGAGCCCTTTATAACCTTAATCTAACTTATTATTAGCTTTTTCCTTTAGTACTTAGAGTACTTAATAGTATATACGCGACCTTATCTATTACCTACTAAAAGTTAACTACTCTCTAATAAGAAAGAAATATTAACCCTAGTAGTAGAGGTAATATACCCCTACTAATAAAAGGCCTTTTATATAGGATATTACTTAGTTCTAAGGTTATATATAGAATTTTATACCTAGGTAATATTTTATATAAATAGACTTTTAATAGCTTAAATTATTTTCTTTTACTAGTATATATAGAGATATATACTATATATAAAAGGGGGTTTATAGGTAAATATCTTAGTATTATTATAGGTTTAAAATATACTACTATCTAGTTTTAACTTTAGTTAAGTTAGGCCCTTATTCCTTTCTACTTTAAACTTATATACCTATTTTTACTCTTTTACTACTAGTAGCTATTATTATAAGTCTAGTAGAAAATAGGTTTTATAAAACTATAGTAGGTCTAATAGTACCTAACTAATATAGCTATAAAAATATAGAGATATAAGTTATAAAAAGTATATAATAAAGTCTACTATTTTTAACCTATTATAACTAGCTAGGGATATATATTCTAGCTATAGTATTTTAATAGGGCTATATACTACCTAGAGTACTATCTAGAGGTTTTATAGTATATATTAATATTAGTATATAGTATAGTTATTCTATTTACTAAGGAATATACTATTTTTATCTTACTAGTAATTATATAAATATAGTAGAAGTAGGTATAAATAATAATAGTATAATAGGGCTTTATTATTTATTTAGTTATATAGTAAGTAGGTATAGTTACCCTATAGTAGGCCTCTATAGGACCCTTTAGTATAATTAAAAAGTTGGCCTATTATAAAATATATAGAGTAGAAATCTATATACTAGTAGTAAACTATATAATAGATTTATTTAAGTATTTTTTCTATATTATAGATATATTAGATTACCCTATTATATATATTCTTATATTTTTAAATTATATATACTACTTTTATTCTTATATTAGTAGGGGTAAGTACTAGGGAAAAAGAACTAGGTTTTATTTACTATATTAGTAGTACTATAATATAAAAAGGAGAGGAAAGGAAAAGATTCTTATATATACTTATTATAGAGCGGGCCATTATATTTACTTAGAATAAAAGAGGTAGTAATAGAGGCTATATATATATATACTAATAGTAGAATAGAAGTAAATAAAGGTATTAATATAGAGGAGGATATAGCTTATAAAGGAGTTATAGCTTATATAGATAAAGGGGTATATATTAGAAAAAAGATTAGTATTAATATCTAGACTAATAAGGATATATTAGGTATATTAGCTCTAAACCTATATAATAGGGTACTTAGAATAGAGAGAGTATAAAAGCTATATAGGGACTTTCTAGATTTATATATAGTATAGTTTATTTACCTATTAAAGTATTAGTTAAATATAATATAGATATAGGTAGGTCTATTAGAATCTAAAAGTATTATCTTATCTATAATCTATTTTATATAGCTATTAAACTTATCTATATAGGTATATATATTATTATTATATATAATATAAATAATAGCCGGCTTTCTACTATATTCTACCTATCTAGACTTCTATTTCTAGTTAATACTATTATTAGGTACTTTAAAATAGATAACTATATCTATATTAATAAGGTTAGCCCTAGTAGTAAGTATATTTATAGTAAAAATAATACCTTTTTTATACTTATTAAATATATTCTATACTATCTCCTTCTCCTTAGCTATTATCTTTTTATAGTATATAAACGACTTTTTATATTTACCTATATTAGTATAGAGGTCCTTATAGGCTATATAACTACTAATAAAGATAATAATCTTATAGTACTATTATAGCTTATACTAGATATAAAATACTATTATTAATATTATAGCCTATTTCTCTATTAGCTTAATAGCTTAATAGAATAGGTTAGGGTAAGTAGTAAGTTCCTATATAACCTCTATATACTTATTAAGCACTA
Source organism: Karstenula rhodostoma CBS 690.94 (assembly GCA_010093485.1). Lineage (NCBI taxonomy): Eukaryota > Fungi > Ascomycota > Dothideomycetes > Pleosporales > Didymosphaeriaceae > Karstenula > Karstenula rhodostoma. The sequence goes on along the minus strand of MU001498.1, from coordinate 73,144 downwards.
GTATACTATATATCTATACTTACTAGTTAAATAGAATAATAGCTAAAAGTAGAAATATTAGTATACTAAATTAGTCTAGAATATAGAGGTTAAGTAGATCTTTATAATATTAGTAATTAGGGAGTAGAATATAATAGTACTTATTTAGTACTAAATACTCTAGTTTACTATTTATATATTACTAGTATATAAAGTCCTTAAAGGTATCTATATTAATATATTTAGATATAGTAATAATAATATATATAGATTTATAAAACTACTTTATTCTAAATATACTAATATAGATTTTTAGCTTATAATATTTACTTATAATATTATTCTATATAGTAATAAGTAGGGTAATAACTATAATCTATCTATAGTTACTTTCTAGAGTAGTAGTAGATAATAGATATTTATTTATTTTACTAGTACTAGTAGATATAATATAGGCTACTATACTAATCCTTTTAAATAGTAAGACTAGTACCTATTTACTCTCTAGTTATAGTATCTAGTCCTTAGAAGTATTATTACTAAATAGCTTATATATATTTACTAAGCTATATAAAGTAATATATTCTACTAGCTAGTTTATACTACTACTATTATCTTTTTTCTCTTCCTCTCTAGTATTCTCTTATATATTAAAATTATTTATATTAAAGTTAAGGTAACTATACTACTTATAAGAGACGTATATATAGATATTAAATTAACTATAGCTAAATATTTATATAAAGATATATTATATTTCTTTAGTATATACTACTACTATAATAGTAGGTATATACCCTATTTATACCTTATAGTCTTCCTTATACTCCTCTTTTTAGGCTATCTCTATCTATTCTTCTATTAGTACCTTTATACTATAGGGTAGAAATACCTCCTTATCCTACTAATATTAGAAGGTAATTATTAAATACTAGAGTATTAATATATTAATATCTAGCCCTATAATCTATTATATTATATAGTTAAGGAGTATAATAAATTACTAACTATTTTTTTATCTATATTCTATTTTATTACTTTAGAGATAGTAGCTATATATATAATAGTAGTATAATATTACTAGACTATTAATAGATATAATTATAGTAATAAGCTAATAGAATAGATAGACAAGCTATATATACTAGATAAGAAGGGAACTAATATATTATAGAAGATAATAATATACTATATAGATAGTCTTATCTTTATTATAACCCTTATAATAGTAGGGTATAATTATAATAAGGCCTAGAAATAGAAATAGGTTACTAGTATTATTAATAAATAAGTTTTTATATATAATACTTAGTAGTTCTATTAGATATATAGGCTACCCACTAGTAAAGTAAATAAGTAGAAAGATAGTATTAAGGAAGACTTATATCTATAATAAGTAAGTTAGGGGAGAGAGAGATAATAGGTATTAGAGAAGTACCTACCTTTATATTATATTTATCTATACTAATATAGTTATCTAGATTACTAAATATTATTTTTACTTTACTAGTATTAATAGTAGTAAAGGCCTACTTAACTATATAGTTTTACTACTTATTAAGAGGTAGGTTATTTAGCTTAAAAGGGGAGTAACCCTTATTTTAGATATTTAGGTTATATAATATCTTATTCTAGAGGATTAGTAGTAGGGATATAATACTATTATAGCTAATAATATTAATAAGTAATATCTCTACCTTTTAGACTAATATTTATACTATATTCTTATACTCCTTAAATAATATCTTAATACTATAGATAATAATATTATTACTATTCTACTATATAAAGCTCTATACTATATTTCTATACTAGAAGATACTAAGGTAATATTCTATAGTAATAAACTAGAATATAGGGGTATAGAACTTAATACTAAAGTAAATATAAGTAAAGTCCTTTAGCTTCTAATTAGCCTTTTAATTATAGTTCTATAAAGTAGTTAGAATATTTCCCTTATTAACTAGTACCTTTATATTAGTAGTAGAGGTATTATTAAATAGTATAGCCTTTTTTACTATTAAACTAGTATTATCTATTTTATTATCTATAGCTAGGGCTATTATAGTAGCTTCTATATTTTTTTTTTTATTTTCTTCTTTTTTTTTTTTATCTCTTTTTTTCTTCTTTTTATCTCTCTCTTTATAAGGGTTAATTTAACCTAAGGTTAAATCCCCTTATAGGATATTTACCTACCTTTAAGCTTAGGCCTTATCTAGTAGCCTATATATAGATTAGTTAGTAGATTTTAAATACCTAGTATATAGAGAGCTCCTCCCTAGAACCTTTTCTATCTTAGTATCTTAAGTTTAGTCTTAATTTATATAGTTTCTTCTATTTATCTAATTCTAAGAGTATTTACTCTATTTAGCTATATTCTAGCCTTATATTAAACTTAAGACCCCTTTTTTTAATTAGAGATTAGTAACTATAATATCTACCTTTAGCTCTTTAGATATAGAAAGGTCTACTAAAATTCTAAAATTTTTCTTTAGGTTAGCTATTAAGGCACTAGAATATCCTCTAAAGTCCTTATTAAAGACTAGCTATTAAGATACTAGAATATCCTCTAAAATCCTTATTAAAGACTAGCTATTAAGGTACTAGAATATCCTCTAAAGTTCTTATTAAAGGCTAGCTATTAAGGTGCTAGAATATTCTCTAAAGTCCTTATTAAAGGCTAGCTATTAAGGCGCTAGAATATCCTCCTAGGTTTTTTAAACTCCCTTAAAAACCTACTAATATTAGGTATCTTTAGTAGAATTAACTACTATAAAGGTTAAATCCCTTTTAGGTAGAAGTATATACCTATTATAGGTATACTAAAAATAATATATATACCCTTAGTAAATAGGCTTAAAATATAACTAACTACCTACTTATTACTTATACTTTACTTATCTAAACCTACCTTTTACCCTTATAGTAAATATTAATTTACGTAATATCTTTATTTTAGATAGCCTTCTTTCTTTATTTACTTTACCTTTAAATAGCTCTATACCTACTATACTACTACCTATAACTAAGTATATAAAGATAAAATCTCTAGTACTTAAATAGTCTATTAATAAGGACTTAATATCTTTCCTTTAAAACTATACTAGAACTTACTTTATAAGCTATACTACTAAAGTAATAGTAGCTTTTAATTTTAGTAAAGAAGACTTTAATAATATTTTAAAGGTAAATAACCTCTATTATAGTATAATTATAGGTAAGATACTATATATACTACTCTAAGATTACTTACCTATTCTAATATAAGAATAGATACTAGTAGCTAAAGCCTCTAGTATATAACCTCCCTATAAGCTAAAAGACCTACCCTTCTAGATTAAACTTTTTCTACTAGAACTAGGCATCTAGCTACCTAAAGGTACTAAAGAATACCTAGCTAATATTAATAAGGTTAAAAAGGAATTAAACCTCTATTAGAATTCTAGAACTAAAAACTATAAGAAGGAAGAAAATAACTTTAAGGCTAGTCTATAGGTAGCTAGGCTATAAGAGCTAGAGGAAGTATCTAAACTATATATAGTCTTTACTAATATTAATATAATTATTCTAGACCTAATTACTTTAGATAAAAAGTATTTAAAGATTTTAAACTACTAAGGCTTAGAGTTTATTACTATTTCTAATATATATATAGGCTATATTAAGGCTAATATAGCCCTATTTATTATAAAGCTATAGCTTATAGCCTTATCCTAATATATATATAAAGTATAGAACTAGCGATAAAAGCTAGTTTAGTAAAATACTAATCTAAATAATAAAATTAATATTATAATAGACTTTTAGATATAGACTTAAAAGGAAAATAGTTATCTATAAACTAAGATTATAAAACTAAAAAAGACTACTAAGGCTAAGAATTAACTAATATAGGTAGTAATTAGTAACTTAAATAGTAATAATAGCTTTAAGTTACCCTACTAGTTTAATACTTCCCCTACTAAGCTAGTGCCCACTATTAAATATAATACTAAACTAGTTACTCTAAAGATAAATAGTTAGTAAGGTATAGGCTATTCTACTATAGATTAATATATCCTAAGAATAAATACCCCTAGTAAACTTTCCTATAAAGTACTAAACCTTTACTATATAAAGTACTAAGCTCGCTAGAGTAAATATCTATCCCCTAAGGTTCTAGACCCTAATAAATTTAATAGTAATAAGGCTTAGTTTAAGCTATAGTTCTATTTACTAGAGGTTAAGATTAAGTCTAATATAGACTACTTTTAGTAAGATACTCCTAAAGAATATACTATAGCTATTACTAATTATATTAATATATAGCTAAAAGGCTATACCTTCGAAATTTTTAATATCTAGAAATAGTAGTAATTAACTATATCTTTTATAGATCTATATAACTACCTCTAAGCTATATTTATACTATTAAACTAGAATATTAATACCTATACTAACCTCTAGAAGATAATATTTCTACCTAGAGGAGATATAAACTTATTTATTATATAGTATAATATATTTATAAACTAGATAGGGTTTTATTCTAATAATTCTAAAGAGATACTCTATAAGAAGCTCTATATAAAGCTTACTAACTAGCTTACCTAGAATACTATTAACTTTATTATAGACTATAATAAATTTTATACTATTATCTATAAGCTATATAAAGTTTATAAGTATAACTATTAGACTAATTATAACTAACTTACTCCCTTTACCCTATACTATTATAAGGAGTTTTTATTATAAATAGTTACTTTAGCCCTTTATTATACTACGGGACTACCTAAAGATACTATAGTAGAATTAGCTCTAAAGTACTAATCTACTAACCCTAGATATAGATACTCTAGGGAGTAGTATTATAAAAATTAGGTATATTATAACTACCTTTCTAAGGACTATATCTATTATAATTACCCTATTAAACTCTATAATAGGTATACTATTACTACTATTATAAAGGTTTAAGAAGAGAATAAAACTTACTTCTTTCTAGAATCTAATAATAAATATACCTCTAATAAAGACTCTAAGTTAGACTTTAAATTAGAAAACTAAAAATACTAGTTAACTCTAGACTAATACCCCTAATAGGAGTAGTAGGTATAGAACTAATTAACCTATAAAAGCTAGTATTTTACCCTAAGAAGTATTATACTAATTTTAAAAATATTTAAATTCCTAACTTATTTAGGGAAATACCTTTTATACTTCCTATAATATTTTAAAATAATAGATATAAGGTTTATATATATAGCCTTATTAATTCTAGTATATCTATATATAATCTTATTATCTTATAGCTAGAGAAAGTACTAAGGTACTAACTTAGTATTAAGTTAATATAACTTAAATATCTAATCCCTCTTAAGAGTTTTACTAGTAAAAAGGCTACCTTAGTTAATTACTACTTTTAAGTAGTACTTAATATTAATAAATACCCTATAACTATATAGTTTATCCTATATAAAATAAAAGACTATAACCTTATTATAGAATAAAAATTCTTTAAGGATACTAAGATACTAATTAATTATTATAACTAATACTTAAGATAGCTAAATAATATACTATTATAGGTTATTACTTTATTTATAGTACTACGCTATCTATTCCTACTAGTTAATAAAGAATACTAGTTTAATACTAACTAATAGGATACTAACTTTAAAAAGGAGAATATTTAACTTTAATAAGTATAATTACTCTATAGGGAATACTCCCCTATAAAGGAGTTTAAGATTTCTATAAAGTCTATAATATTATCTATCTCTCTAGTATAGGCTACCCCCTAGAACTATAGTAATTATTAACTACCTTTAGTAGAGCCTATTCTAGATAAGGACTTTATTATAGTATACTATATATTTTTAAATAAGGATAGTAATAAAGCTAAACTACTAGAGTCTAGAAATAAAAGTTAGTAATTAGCTAAGTCTAGTATTAAGGATAATACCCTAATATATAGATATAGTAATAAGTTATTATATAATAATAAATTATTACTAGGGGAATTAATTACCTCTACTAAGCCTAATCCTACTAGAGACCTTAGTAAATAAGCCACTAAGAAACTCTTATAAGAGCTAAGGATTAAACTAAAAAACTATCTAAAGAACTAAGTTATTACTACCTTCTACCCTATAGAGCGGCTTTAATATAAGGAAGATTTATATAAGATAAATAAAGTACTATCTAATCTAGGGCTACTAACTTTAAAGGAACCCCCTAAGTATTAAATACTAATAAGGGAATAGTTTTTTAAGGCTAGTATTAATATTTTAACTATTTCTATTATAGTATTTATAGTTAGTATATAAGATATAGAGATTAGCTCTATTAGTTAATATAAGTTACTTAAACTTATAGAAGCTAAGTATTATAAGAAGGAAGCTATAGCTAACTCTCTAGAAAAGTCTTAAGAATAGCTACTAGTAGAACTTAAAGCTAAGCTTCCCTACTATAGATAGGTAGGGATAGATATTTCTTACTTTAGTAAATAAAAGGTAAATACCTTACCCCTATAATAGGAAGGTATTAACTATAATATTATTCTTACTAAGGATATTAATACTTTAAAGACCTCTTTACTATATCCTATATCCTTTAATAAGCTAGAATTACTATACCTATATATTTAGAATATAGTAAAGAAAGGGTTTATCTTCCCTAGTAATATTAGCTTTACCTCCCCTATCTTATATATAAAGAAGTCTAGAGGGGGGTAATATCTTTATATTAATTATAGGAGACTTAATAGTATTACTAAAAAGGATATTACTTTTATACTACTACTAGAGAAAACTCTTATATATTTATCTAGAATACGCGTATTTACTAAACTAGACCTATAATAAGCCTTTTACTATATATAACTTACTAAATACACCTCTAACCTTTTTATATTTTAAACTTAATATAGTAACTTTAAGTATAATATTCTTTCTTTTAGTATAACTAATAAACTAGTATTATTCTTATTAGATTTACTATAAATAATAATGGATTACTATAAACTATAGATATAGATAGGTTAGTTATATATTATATATTTATACTAATTATTATAATTAATTATTATTTTAAGTCTAGCTAAGATATACCCTTAAATAGCGCCTTAGTACCCTATACTAGTCCTAATAGTATAAAATATCCCAGCCTCTCTTTTTATACTTACTACCTACTACTACTAGTAGTTACTATAATTTACTATAATAGTAAATACGCTATACTATAGGTAATAATATATACGTGTAATCTAATATACCCCCTTAGCTTAGTACCCCTAGGCTACCTAAGCTGGATTATAAGTAATAGCTTAGAGTACTTAGTAAAGATAGTTTTAAATTTCTTTAAGTAGTATAGTACTTATCACCTTTCGATTTTCTATATTAACTAATCTAAACTAGTTAAGGAAGTCTGGCTATTTATTTACTAGTAGTATCTTTATAAGTCTATTAGTAATTATTTTAGCTAACTTAGTATACTTAATAATAATTATTTCTATAGAGACTTCTTATTATAGCTAGTAATTATAGATATTAATATATTGGAGCTTAGTTTAGAGTTTTAATACTTTCTAAGTTACTAAGTAAATTATCTATTAATTATTATATTATATTATAATTATAGAGCTAGGTAATATAATCCCGAGCTCTCTTAATAATTTTAAAATATAGATAGCTTCCTTAGTTACCTATAATAAGGCGAGTAGTTTTACCTCTATTATAGAGGTAGTAATAGTATCTTATTTATTTACCCTCTATACTATTAGGCTATTAAATAACTTAATTATATAGCCCTATAAGCTTTTCCTATTAATTATATTATTAGTAAATAAGGCGTCGCTAGTAATCTAGAGATATAATCTACCTCTAAGCTATAGACCCTTATATTTAGTAGTTAAGAGATATAATAATACTCTATTAGTAGTATTTTAATATACTTAACCTAGGTTTAATAGAAACCAGACTAGCTATAATATAGTAAAAGTAATATCTAGTTACGTTATAACTACTATAAATAATAGTAATC
>MU001498.1:53696-64882 GCA_010093485.1 Karstenula rhodostoma CBS 690.94 | reverse complement strand
TACCCTATAGGTATCCTTATATAGACTTCTTAATTAAGTATTATATATATAAACGCGTTAGTTATATTATATTATTTTAGTTTAAGGTTATACCTAGTAGCTATCGCTATAAGTATATAAAATAATTAATTAGTTAAGGTTACTATATAGGTATTTTATAGAGTAATATCCTTCTACTAGTTTCCTTATATAACTAGTTAAGCCTTATACTTTAGAAATTAATAGTATTTATTAAGTTTATAGGTATATACCTATATATAGTTAAGGATTTAGTAACCTACTTATTTAATTAGTCTCTATAATACTTTTATCTATAAGTTTATTTATTAATAGCTAGCGAGGTATTCGTATTTAGTTTCTTAAAATAATTTCCCTATTAGGTAATTCTTAAGTCTAGTTTAGATCGTTAGTAGTAGTAATAGCTAGCTTTAATAAGGCTTTAATCCTTTTATAAGTATCTATTTTACTTATACTTTATTAAGGTTATAGCCTTTATATATACCTTTATAACCTGCTAGGGTACCTACTATAAATATAGCTACCTAGGGTATAATCTTTATACTAGCTACTATTAGCTATTATATATAATTATCTACTACTTATATTTTTAGTAATAGTATATTCTATATTATAAATTATACTAGTAGTATAACTAGTAGTAGTATTATTAGTAGTAATAGATAGGTACTATTATACTTCCTCCCTAGTAACTCTTCTAATATCTTTTATTATTATTATAAGTTACTATAACTTATTATAACTAACTCGTTTTTATAGAATAAAGTTATCTCTAGTTTAGTTATTAGAGCGGGTAGTCTTTCTATAATTCTAACCTATAACACGATCTCTTCTAGAGTACTATATATAAGGTTATCTATAAGCTCTTCCTATATTCTATTAAATATTATATCTTTATTAAATATAATATTATAGATACTAATTACTTTTAATAGTAATAGAATCTATACACGCTAGATATTTATTAATTAGTATTCTATAAAGTATCTAATCTATACCTTTAGATCTAGTTTCTATAGTTTACTTTTTCTATACTATATATTATTAGTTATAGTAAAGGCTTTACTTCTATATACTTTAAGGTATACTAGGTTTAGTTTCTAAGGCTAAGTTACTATTTTATTAATAAGGGCGACTATTATAAAGAATACTTTATATAGTAAGTACTAGTAATTTTTATAATTTAGCTTTTAATTATATAGGTATACTATAGCCCTAGTAATCTCAGGCTATATTTCCTATAGAAGGTTTATATTAAGTTATATTATATAGGCTTTTTTTTTTATTATACCCCCTAAGTACTTGGCTCCTCTATTTTATACTTATATATCTAGTACTAAGGGCTTAATTTTAATACTTTAGCTCGTGTACTAGTATTTAATATCTACTTTTACTATAAAGATCTTATTATTTAATTTAATAATCTTAACTATTATACTAAACTATACTTTTATAAATAGTATAAAACTACTAAGTACTTTAATAATAGTTCTTACTAGGTAGTTATCTTTAAAATAGAAGTCCTATATATAGCTAGAGTATTAATTAGTAATTAATATTTAACTTTTCTCTTTAGTAGAGCTATTAGGTTTAAAGTTATAAAAGTTAATTATAATATACTTACTAGGTTCTTAATTATTTAGTTAAGGTATATATCTAATCTATTATTTTAATTTAGCTCGTCTATAGGCGTTATATTTCACTATAGGGATATCTTTAATATATACCCCCTTAGCTCGCTATACTAGGTACTTAAGTATATTTAGTCCTAGGTGGCCTAGTTATTTATACTATATAGCTATACTTATAGTTTTTACCTTATACTTTATATATATTATTACCTTATATATAGTATATACTATATTTTATATAATAGTATAAATACTATTAGTAGGTCTATACTCTAGTACCTATTAACTATATAACTTTTATAGTTCTACTATAATAGTATTATTAGCCTATTTTAGTACTATAGGTTCTAATTTAGTATCCTACTATAGTCCTTAATATCTAAGTAGTTAAAAGGATACTAGGTTATAAAGTAGGTCGGGGTAGTAAGCTATATTATTAAGCCTAATTATACTATTTCCTTAATAACTTTATAGTTTAAGGTAAATACTTCTATATCCTTATATCTAGACCTATATATTACCTACCTATATAAAGTCTCCTAGTATTAGTAACTAAAGTAAGATAAATTAATTAATATTATTAAAGATATAATATATAGTACCTAAGTTAAGGATTAATAAGGTTTATAGTAGGTATATATAAGGGTTAGATTAAGAGGTTACTTAGAAGCTTATAGGGATTATAGTAATTTTCTATTCTTCTAGTTACTTATTACTAGCCTCTAATATTTAGGTTAGTATAGGTATATATAACTATTTAATTTATAGTATCCTAGATTATACTTATTTAAATATACGTATCTATTCTTATATTAAGGGATTATTTTAGATATTATACTTAATAAAACTATTCTATCCTAGTTATAGTTTCCACTATACTAAAGCTTTTTCTAGAAAGGTATAATAGTAATCCTTTAGTATATATTCTATAGAATATATAGAATACTTTTCTTTATTTATACCTTAATTTTTTATTTACTAGTAAGGTATTTTATTCCTTCTATAACCTCCCTACCTATATAGTATAGAAGTATTTTACCTATATAGTATAGAGCTTTACCTATATAATATAAAGGATCCTTATCTATATAGTATAAGTAAATTAGGGTTATATAATCCCTATAAGAATATTATTATACTCTATCCCTATTTTTAAGTACCTTATATTTATATAGGTATACTATTACTAATATAAAAGGTATCCCCTTTAGTACTAGTATTTAGTTCTCCTTTAGTAATAAATATAGCTCTAATTATAGCCTTAACTAGATAATAGTACTCTATATAGAGTCTAAACCTCTTTATTATATCTTAGTATATTATCTCCTATTTATTTTAGAGGGCCTATTTAAAAGTAGTAGTATATACTTTATCTAGCACTATAATACTTCTTATAAAATTATTAAGGATAGTTATATTATCTATAGTCTCTATATAGCCTTACCTCTTAGTAGTAAATACTACGCGATTATATTTAGCTAGCTAAAGGTCCTATTTAGTTAACCTCTTAGTATTTTAGATAATATATAGGTATTTATATTACACTTATAGCTTTACTTCTTTATTATTAACTCCTACCTTCTTTATAATAAGGAGGATCTATTCTTTATATAGTTTCTTAGAAAGGTAATAGGTACTAAATAGGTTAGCTATAATAGAACCCTATAGGTATAATATAAGCTTCTCTACTCTCTATATCTCTATATAATATTCTACTAGTTCTATTTTATACTAATTAGATTATAGTTTATAGTATTTAACTTATAAATTCTATTATAACTTTTATATATTTATAAAGATATATAGGCTACTTAGTATTAGGTTATTATTATATATAAATTAATATAGGTCTAGTAACTATAGTGCTTATAGTCGTGGCTTTAGTACCTTATTATTAGTTAGATTAAATATATACTATACTTAGTTAGCTCTTATTTATATTTCTAGCGCTGTTAGCTATTCTATATACTATATAAAAGTAGTAAGGAAGGTCTTTATAGGTCTAATAGGTAGCGCTATATTATTTAGCACGTGTAGTTAGTAATAAGGTAGTAAGACTCTTAATTATTAGATTTACTATAAATAATAATAGATTACTATAAACTATAGATATAGATAGGTTAGTTATATATTATATATTTATACTAATTATTATAATTAATTATTATTCTAAGTCTAGCTAAGATACGCCCTTAAACGGTGCCTTAGTACCCTATACTAGTCCTAATAGTATAAAATATCCCAGCCTCTCCTTTTATACTTACTACCTACTACCACTAGTAGTTACTATAACTTACTATAATAGTAAGTATACTATACTATAGGTAATAATATATATACGTAATCTAATAATTCTAATACTTTATTAATATAATTCTAGTTAATATAATTAACTTAATTTATATAGTTTATATTAATAATATTCTTATCTACTCTAAGAACCCCCTAGAGTATAAGACTTATATATCTAAAATTATTAAATAGCTAAAAGAGTACTACCTCTATTATAATATTAAGAAAAGTAAATTTACTATTTAAGAAGTTAAATTTCTAGGCTTTATTATTACTATTAACAGGATCCGCAAGGACCCTAAGAAGGAAACTATAATATAGGACTAGAAAGAGCCTACTAGTCTCTATACCCTCTAATCCTTTTTAGGATTCTATAATTACTATTAGGTTTATCTTAAAAACTATAAACGCGTTATTTAACCCCTTACTAAGCTAACTAAAAAAGGTATCTAATATAAGTTTAAAAATAAGGAATATACTACTTTTTAAGCTATAAAGGACCTTCTCTACTTAAATAATCTTATTATATAGTATTCTCCCTACTATAAGATATAGATAGAGACTAATACTAGTAATAGTATTATTATAGAAGTTATTTTATAGATATAAGATAATAGAACCTAAAAATCTTTTAGTTTTTACTTATATAAAATAAAACTAGTAGAGATAAATTATAATATTTATAATAAAGAAATACTCGCTATTATAGGCGGGTTATATATATAGTATATCTAGCTTATTAGTCTATAGTTAGAAGAGCTATTTACTATTATTATAGACTATTATATACTTAAATACTTCTTTATAAAGTGAGAACTTATATTCTACTAGACTTATTAGTTAGAAGTATTATTCTAGTATAATTATATAATTATATTTTACCCTAGATCTATAAATATCGTGGCTAATATACTATTATAGAAATAGGAAGAACTAGTTATATAGAAGGTAAAAGCTAAATTAGCCTATATAATATACTTCTTCCCCTAATAATAGGATATTACTAATAATAATACTAATAATAAGGACTATAAAGTAATAGTATTAGTTACTACTACTAAGCTAAACTAGTAGAGTAGGGAGGCTAAATTATAAAACTCTCCTATTATACTAGTAGACTACCTATTTAAAGTAAATTATACTAACCTAACCTTAGAACTACTTTAAGAGGCTACCTCTAAACTAAATAGTAAGTATAATAAAATACCTTCTAGACTTTTTTTATACTAAGACTACTTAGTTATCTCTAAAACTAGTTAGCTTTAAATAATCCTTATTAATATAGTTTACTCCTACTAGATAACCACGCACTCTAGTACTAAAAAGACCTATAAACTTATTTAGGAATTATACTATTAGAGCTATATATATATAGATATTAAATAGTTTATATAAAATTATAAAATCTACTACTAAACTAAGCCCCCTTATAATAAGAAGTTAGGCCTACTCTAGCTACTATTTATTCTAGAGGCTATATAGTAAGATATCTCTATAGACTTTAAAAGCTTTTTACTAGACTAAAAGGGCTTTAATAATATTATAGTTTATATATACTACCTAAGTAAATATACCTTTTTACTACTATACTATAAGATAATTATTATAGAATAGGCTATCTCCCTTTACTACTAGTATATCTAAAGGATCTTTAATATCCCTAAATTTATTATATTAGATTAAGGGCTATAGTTTACTTCTAATTTTACTAGTAAACTATATTATCTTATAGGTATATAGTAGAAATTTATATTTATAGATTATACCTAAATAGATAGTTAAACTAAGATATATAATAAGTATATTAACTAGTATCTCTACCTATTTATTAATAAATTTTAGAATAACTAGTTAGATCTACTCTCTTTAATAAACTAGGTATAAGCCTCTTTATTTAATAAATCTACTAGTTTCTTTCTATATAAAATTAAGTTTAGCTATAAAGCTAAAGTCTTTTAGAACTAGAGAGATAGAATTAGATTATTTAAGAACTCCCCTAATAATATTAGCTCTAAATAAGCCTATAAGTTTATTACTACTTATCTTAAAGCTATTACTTAGGTTTATAACCAGGCCTATTAGAACCTTATTATAGTATAAGACTTAATAGTAAAATAAGCCAATAAATACTACTAACTACTTAACTTTATTATTAGTAACTTTATCTATATTACCCTAAAAGGCTTTTTAATATTATATTCCTCTATTAAGTTTAATAAGTAAATATATAGTCTATACTATATTATAGGGATAAAAGGGTTATTCTATAAATTTAAATTACTATTATATATAAAAGTTTATCTAGTATTTTATATAGATTATCTTTAAAAAGTGCCTAATAACCTACTTCCTAGATAATACTAACTATAGGAACTACTAACTAAAGTTAATAGTACCCTTAAATAAGAGGTATTACTTATTTATAATAGTTAACTAAGCTAGGGAAAACTCTAGTACTAAATAGTATAGTAAAGCTATAACCTAGATAATATATAGTATCTAGTATCTAATTTTAGAAATACTCTAAAGCTAGTAGGCGACTTTTATAATACTAATCCTTAGGTAGCTAGACCCCCTAAGCGCCTGGACACTTAGAAGAAAGCTATCCTTAATAAAGTATTCTTAAATAGTAATCCTAAAGATAATACGCCTGTTAAGGTAAATAGTTAATAAAAAGTTATCTAAAAATAGGCTAGTTAGTATAAATAGTTTAATCTAGATAGCCTACCTAGTATTTATAAGGTATACTTACCTTATATTTTTTAATACTATAAAGAATTAAGCTTTATATATTAAGCACTTTAAGTCTTTAACTATAAGTAAGGAATATAAGGTTTTAAACTAGATTTTAACCTCTCCTTATAGGATTAGGGAACCCTATATAATATATATATAATAGCGTGTAGCTAACTACTTAGAAAAATTCTAAATAAAGGTATTTTATATAGGAAATTATAGAGCCCTATATAATTATACTAGAGTAGGATACTCTAATCTAGTCTATAACTATATAAGTTTAATAGGAAATTTTTTAAGAGTATAGAGGATATTTTTCTTTATTTTTATTTTTTTCTTTCTAGACTAATTTATTCTTTTCTTTCTTTTTATAGATATAGGTATTTTTATAATCCTTAGAGACTATTAAGACCCTAGATTACACTTAGAGGGGGGTAATATAAGGGTTAATTTAACCTAAGGTTAAATCCCCTTATAGGATATTTACCTATCTTTAAGCTTAGGCCTTATCTAGTAACCTATATATAGATTAGTTAGTAGATTTTAAATACCTAGTATATAGAGAGCTTCTTTCTAGAACCCTCTCTATTTTAATATTTTAAGTTTAGTCTTAATTTATATAGTTTCTTCTATCTATCTAATTCTAAGAGTATTTACTCTATTTAGCTATATTCTAGCCTTATACTCTTCCTCCTTTTTATCTCCCTCTTCTAGCTATATTATAATTATCTCCTAAAAGTACTAATATATTATAAGATAGTAGTATTTCTTTAGTATAGATATATCTATAATAAAGTTATATATCTACTTAAAACTAGACTTTTATAGGTCTAGAGTAATAAATATAATTATTATTATAATAGCTAGATTAAAATCGCTTCTACTAGTAGTCTACTATATAAGTACTAGTTAGAACTTATAATATATCTATTCTAAGAGAGTTAAAGTCTAGTAATTATAGACTATAGCTAGAGTTATAGTAATAGGGCTATCTACTTCTATTAGATATATATAGATACCCTTCTATACCCTTTCTATTATTTTTAATACTTTTAGTATTAATAGATAGTCTAGGCCTACCTTAAATACTTAGTAGAAGAAGGTAAATATAGATAGTATTATATTATAGTAATAGTTTAAGAAGTCTTAGTAATATATAAAGAATATTATAGGTATATAATTTAGGTATTTCTATATAATCTATATATAGGTCTAGTAAAAGATACTATATATAATTATATTCTACTAAATCTAAAATATACTCTTTATAATACTCTATAAAAGAGTAAGTCTTAGATATATCTAAATAGCTAAATATATATAGTTCTATACTATATCCTACTCTATATTATTAATAACTTTATAAAATTTTATATATCTAAAAAAGGGGTTTATAATATATTTAGTAGTAAATAATATTTTACTATACTAGTAGATAATATCCTTATCTAGTCTCTTTTATACTTAATTAATTTATAATATAAACTAATCTACTATAATATAGTAGGTAGTAGCTATAGTATATAATATATATTAACTTTTTTTTTTTTTTTTTATATCTACCTCTATATCTATCTTTATAAACTAGCCTTCCTCTTTATTCTTAGTATCTACTACTAAGGGAGATATATAGGGTTAAGGTATAGGGTACTATACTTTAAAGTACTATAATTTTTATTTATTTAGTTAGAGATATTATAAGAATATAGTCTAATAATAGGTTATCTATATATTAGTAGTAGTAGTATAAATATTTATACTAAAGTTATAACTTCTAACCCTATATATTATATAGAGGTAGTTCTTTATATTCTTAGTTATATTTACTATCTCCCCCCTAAATATTATCCTATAGATATTATACTTAAGATCTAGTATTAATAGTATTATACTACTAATAGCTATAAAAGAAATAGTAGATAAAATAATTAACTAGATTATATTATTCTATAATAAGTAGAGTTATATATATTTACTATCTATAAGTTCCTATACCTCTTTATATTACTAAATAAATATATCCTTATAAATTTTAGATCTAAAGTATAATTTAATATCTAATAGGAGGATATAATAGTAATAGTATATATAAATAATAAAACTATATTCTATATTAATATAGATAAGGTTTTATATAGTATAGAATAGTTAATACTTATAATAATAGAAAAAGATAAGAATTAATAAAAATTCTAAGGTTAATAGAAAATATTCTAGAAATTATAATTAGATTAGAGGGGTAGTTATATTAAGGGAGATTTAGATCTAATTATAGAATTAAAATTAGTTTAGTAATTCTATATAGTTTAGGGGCTAGTTTTTTCTTTCCTCTAGAAACTTATACCCTTTCTCCTTTACTACCTTTTTTTTTATACTCCTAACTATAATTATAACTATTCTCTAAATCTAACTACTACTATAGTTTCTCTCTATACTTTTACTAGCCTCTTATAGTTATAGCTAGTAGAGGTAGTAAATAGGAAGCTAAGTAATAAATATAATATTATACTAGTAATATATAATAGAATCTAGAATATATACTTATATATATATACTATAGGGAAGGATAGTTTTAACTAGATAAGTATATTAATTATATAAACGCTAAAGGATATACTATATTAAATAATTACTAATATTTCTAAAGCTAAGATAAGAAAAATAGTTAATATAATATATTAAGATCTAGATTAATAAAATAAAGATATAGCTAGACTAAAAGATAGGTAAATATAGAAAGGTAATAGTAGTAAGTAATTTAAGAAAAAGGGGGGATAGAAAGAAGATAAGCTTAGCTAATAATAATAAAAATAATAGCTTAAGGTAGTTAAAAGATACTCTATAATACTATAAAGGAAGAGGAAGTATATTACTAGAAAGGATATACTAGCTATAAATAAGATACTAGTTAATAATTTAAATTATAGCCTAATTAATACTATTATAAATTTATAGAACTAGAAGTATATAGAGGTACCTAATAGTAAATTAAATAAAAAATATTAGTATAGATTCTATTACTATAAATAGCCTAGTATTAGAATTAATATAATTACTAAGTTTATTAGTAGGGGTATAGTAGTTAGATCTATAAATACCTTTTATAAGTAGTAGATAATTAGGCTTATATAGGTATAATAATATTACTATAAAAGAAAGTTATTTAAAGTCCTAATAAATAAGGGTATCTTATTCTAAAATAGGGTATTAGATTTTATATTAGCTTTATCCTATTACTAGAATATATCCCCTGGCACTCTAATAAATAGTACTAATAAAGGGTAGTAGTAGAGTATTCTATTAGATAATAAAATATTTAATTTTTAGTTTTAGTTCTTTAATATATAAAAAATATAGATAAATAGTATTATTAAGTTTATATACTAATAGTAGATACTAGATTAATTATATAAATACTTTATTAGATTAGTAGAAAGGTTTTATAGTTAGGAGTAAGGGACTAGGGTATATAGAAGGAACTATAGGGACGTTATAAAGGAGGTACTATTTAAAATTACCTTTACTAAGAATTTTAAAAGGATACCTAATAAGAATTATAATAAAAATATATAGAGGATATTTAGAAATATATTAGACTAGAGAATAAAATAGAATATAATTAAGATAATATTTAGTTTAATTAGTATCTTTACCTTAATACCTAGGGGATATATACCTAATAAATAGATTAAAAAGTAATTAATATAGAAGTTAGTTAGTTAATAGACTAAACTTATAAGGGATTATAATAGAAATATTATAGTATTATTATAAAGGATAGAGGTACTATTTCTAGTATATATAAAATAAATATAAATATCTTCTAGTTTTATATTCTTATTAGAGCTTAGAAATAGAAATAAAATAAACCCTATTAACTTCTTTCTATAGGTCTTCCTACTAATTTTATAAGTATAGATACTAACTATATATAATAACTAGAAAAGTAGTAGTAAGGTAGTATATAGTTAGAATATAAAAGTAAATTTAAAAGGATATAATATAGGGTTTATAGATAAGTAGTATAATAATAATAATAATAATAATAAGATATAGAAATAATAATATTAATAGGGGAGATAATATAGTAGTATTATTATAGATATAGACTAGAGTAGATATAAATAATTTATAGATTAGATTATAGGCTTAATATTCTATTTTTTAGACGAATCTAGTAAATATACTAATTTAGTAATACTAAACTTAGATATATATTTAGATATAGTAGGTTATCTATTTTCCCTTTAGATAACTATTATACTATTAGAGGTCTAGAGTATTACTTAACTAGTAGAGGTATATTAGAAAATATAGCTTAACTATTCTAGTAGTATAATATACTATATACTTAATCTAATTATCTTAGTTAAATTATAATAGGGACCTTAGTAATAAACTTAATAATCTAGGTTATATTAACTAGAATCTATTTATTTTCCCTAAAGTACTCCTAATTAAGACTAATAGTAGTATAATATTTTTTAACCTAGTTTATAGAAACTATTA
>MU001498.1:28406-47436 GCA_010093485.1 Karstenula rhodostoma CBS 690.94 | reverse complement strand
TTTATACTATCTAATACCTATATATAATCTTCTCTACTTCTACTAGAATAATTACTCCCTACTAATTTATAATCTAAATACTAATATTATATACTAATTATACCTATCTATACTCTAAATACTAATACTATTTATATACTAAATACTAATACTATTTATATACTAAATATTAATATTATATATTATATTATTATATTATACTTAAAATTAGATAGGGGGTTTATAGGAAAGTTTACTATAAGCCCTCTAGCTATATCTAGCCTACCTATTATCTATAAAAATATCTAGATCCTCTATAGTATATATTTTAAAATACTTATATATATTAAAATTATTATTAGTATTATTATAAGGGTAGTTACTAAGCTTATTTATTATAAATAGTAAATTACTAAAGTATCTAAATAATTACTTTCTTTCTCCCTTTTTAAATATATATTTCTTAAGTACCTATATCTACTTCTTATCTAGATTATCTAATTCTAACTATATAAACTAGTTTACTAGATTAGTAAAATATATATTTTTAGTTACTTAAATTATATTTACTATAATATCTATAATATACTTATTATATTCCTTTTATAATATTACCTACTTAAGACTATTTTCTTTATAATTATAGAGGTAAATAAACTTATTTTAGTTAGCTTTAATATTTATATTATTAAAGAGTAAAGTAATACTATACTTTTTTTTTATAAATAATACTACTTAGTACTATATTTATATAGATAGGTCTAGGGGTATTAAAACTATAAATATCTCTAATTAGCTAAACTAGAATTTAGTAATATAAAAGACTACTTTTTAATTCTTTATTATATTTCTAGAAATACTAAACTCTATTTAGTTATTTAAAAGAAATAGGTAATATATATTATTAAAAAGAGAAACCTCTTATATTTTATAAATTATATTAATAATAGTATAGATATTATTTTATTATTAGTAATTATAAATTTCCTTTATAGGTTAGTTAGTAGAGTACTTATTAAAATTAAATAACCTATAAAAGAGTTAAAATATATTATATACTTATATTATAGAATAATAGGTAAAAAGGTAGTTTAGAGAAGGTAGTAAAGAGGAAAGAGAAGGGAAAAAAGAAAAAAAAAGAAAAAAGAAGTTATAAAATAATTACTAAACTATAAATAAATATTTTAGTAAATCTATCTATATAATAGTATATAAGATATTACTAAATTATACTATTTAAAATAAAGATTATAATAAAGACTACTATAATAAATTTTTAATACTATAATAAAAAAATATAAGTAAATAGTAGAATATATCTATAAATTAGAACTATTTATACTAACTATTATTATATAATTCTAGACTATAACCCTACTTTAATCTCTATTATTATTATTTTATAGTTCTAGATTATAATTCTATTTTAATTTCTATTCCCTATTTTAATCTCTATCCCTTATTTTAATTTCTATCCTTTATTTTAATCTCTATTTTCTATTTTAATTTCTATCCTCTACTTTAATTTCTATTATACTATAACTATATAATATTACTTACTATTTCCTTTTTTTATTATTTCTACTAGACTTTTTTAGTATTATAATTAAATAGTCTATATTTTTTAAATTCTTATAGGCCTTAATCTATTTTATAACCTAACCACGTTCTTATATATTTAGAGATAGGAAATTACTAAAAGATAAATAATATATTAGATATTACTTTATATAATTAAGTATATTCTATATACTATACTCGTCTAAATATTTTTTAATATCTAATACTTATTTATTAAAACTCTACTTTATATTAGTTTTTTAGATAGCCTTAAGTACTTTTATATAGGTATTATTAAACGTTTAGAGACTATTATATTATATAGAAATAATAATTAGATAAGGGTTTTATAAATCTATTTTAGTATTTTTAGTATATTTATTAAACTTTATTTAGGTTCTAAATAGTATATTACTTATCTTTAGAGTATAGTCTATAAAATAGGCTATATTAGATTTCTTTTTTTTCTTAAATATAAATTTAGTATAGAAAATATTATCTAGATTAAAACTATATTTCTCTATTTAGACTATTTTATATATATTTAACTTTAGCTATTCTAATTTAATAATATTCTTAATAAAATTATCTAGAAAACTAAATATTTTAGTAATAATTCTAGTAAAAATAAAGGCTATAAAAATATATATTATAATAGAAAATAGGACTAGAATAGGCTATTACTTAGAAGAATACTTATAGTTTTTATACTTCTCCTTAATAAACTTTATAGTATATTTACTAAAGATAAAGAAATATTTATAGTTAATATTATTAAAAACTCTATTATACTTAGGCCTTTTAATAAAGGTATCTAGTATATTTTTATATATCTAAGTAATAATATTCTCTAGAATATTAAAGGTTTTAATAAACTTTTTAATACTATTTTCCTTAATAGTATAGTTAAAGAAAGTAGATACTAATACTAGTAAAATAAATAGATTTTTACTAGAAAAGTTAGTAAGGATAGTTATTATATAGGGGGTATATAGGAAAGTTTTTAGAATACTTCTAAGTAAATTAATTTACCTATATTACTAAATACTATATATTCCTTAAATAATAATATAGAAAAAATATATACTTAGATATTAACTATTTTAGTATTAATATTTAAAAGTCTAGTCCTCTATATTTTAGTTTAAGGGGAAATTTATAAGAATACTAATATAACTATTATTCTAAAAATTATAGCTAGTACTAAATACCTAGAAAAATATAAAAAAAATATAAATCTTAGTTTTAATACTATTTTAAAAAGATTAAATCTAGTTATATTAGGCCGTATTATTAGAGAAGTAAATTAAAAATAGTATAAATCCTAATAATTTAAGAATCTCTTAAATAAACTTCTAAATTAGGGGTATAAAAAACTATAAAATAATTTTCTTATTATAAACTAGAGTCTAGTCTATAATAAAGGCTATAATTACTTATATTTTTAATAAGTATTTAAGAAACTTATAGGTAAACTAGATATTATTAAGTTTATTCTAGTTAATACTATTAGAGATAGTATTATAACCTATATCTAGTACCTTTTTAAATAATTATTAAATATAATCGCCACGTTCTTTTAGACTACCTTTAGGGAGTATATTATACTCTTTAAAAAGGGGGAACTAGTTATAAAATTAGAATTTATAGTTTAGATTATATTTTAGATTAAAATAATTATTACTATATTTATATATAGAATTCTTAGGTTACTTTTCTATATTAACCTTAATATATAGGTATTTAAGGAAAGGGTAAAACTTAATAATCTAGATAGTCTTCTAAGTATAGGTATTAATTATAGAAATATTTTAACTACTAGAGTTTTTATATATTATAAATATATACTTAGACTAGTATATAAACTAGTTATTATAAATATACTTATTTAATAGTATAAATACTTACTTAATAGTATAATAGTATTTTAATAGAATAGACTAGCTAATAATATTTCTAAATCTAGAAATAATAATACTATTAAAGTTATATTTAAGTATAAAATATACTATAATTAGTTATATAAGTTTTTCTTAAGTAATCTATTTATTATAAGTAGGGCTTAAAGTATTTATTATAAACTCTATCTAGTTATTATATAGAAATCTAAAATATATACTATATATTATTAGTATATATTAGGGGGAAATATAGGAAAATTTTCTAACCTCTCTATAGGGGAACTTACTTAGAATCCTCTTTATTAAGTAGGTAGAAGTTATTATAATCTAGGTAGAACCCTATAATATAGTTAGTTTTAGCTAACTCCTTATAATATTTATCCTTCTATTTAGTAAACTTATTAAGGAGATTTAGATCCTTTAGTAATTTTAAGTAGTTTCTAATATTTTTTATATTTCTAGATATAGGATAGCCTAATAATAGAAATAATCTATATAGATATAACTATAAAATAATTCTCTATATAAAGTTTTAATTTTATAGAAAATTTTATATCTTATTATAAAATACTAGCCTAAACTTATAATTAAAAATATAAATATACTTACTTAGGGGTTTAGTTAGTAGGGAATTAGGCTATATTTTATAGTTCTAGAAATTAAACTTATCTAGCTTAAAGTTATTTTCCTTAATAAATAATTTAATATTCTCCTTAATATAGGACTAGAAAATATAGGGGCTAGTAAACTTAGCTATATAATTATAGAAGGCCACGAAAATAATATACTAGTTATAAAAATTTTTATAATTCTAAATACTCGAATTTATATTAGAGAAACTAATAATTACTTTAAAACTAAATATAGCTAATAACTTATTAGGGGAGATTATAAAAATAGTAAAGTAAATTAATATCTATATAAGCTTAGTTACTATCTAATAGTAAAGTCTAGTTAAGATAAAATAAAGAAAGAATCTAAATTTATTTTTAAACTACTTATAATTTAAGTTTATAGTAGGCTAGATAGGTTACTTTTTATAGATATTAGTAAGTTTTAGATTAAAATAGTATTTATAATCTAGTATAATCTATAATAAGTTAGTAAAATAAAATAGAGTATAATTAGGGGGTTTATAAAAAAGTTTTTTATAAATCTACTAGAGATATATCTTAAGTATAATCGCCCCTACTTAAATAGTTTTATCTAATTTAATTATATTAGTAATAATTCTATTTTTAATAAATACTATTTTATTAATACTAGCTAGTATATTAGCTATTTATTTTATAGTAACTATCTATTATTATTTAAAAGAAAGTATTATATATAATATTAACTTATATCTTATATTAGTAATATATATAAAGGTATAGACCTTTTTAAAATATATTAGAGTAAATATACTATTATTACTACTTATTTTAAAAATTTTTATACTATAGTTATCTATTTATTTAGTAGAAAAAAATACTATATTAATTATCTTACTCTATTTACTCCTTTATAGTATATTATAATTATCCTCTACTATAGTATTTTTAGTATTTTTATAAATTATTTCTACTTTCTCTTTAGTAACTACTTTTAATATATAGAATATTAACGTGCTATCCTCTATTATAGGCTAAAAAACTAGTAAAATAATTTTTAAGTACTTCTAATAAAGATTATTAACTATATAGATAATTAGATTTTTAGTATAATTAGGATTTATAATAGTTTTAATATTATATAGATAATACTTTATATATTTCTAGAATATATTAATAAAGGCTTTATATAACTAGTATTTAATAGTATCTATATTTATTATATAAACTATTATTAGGTATAAATATATAAACTTTTCTAGCTAAACCTTAGTAGCTAGGTTTTATAGAGTATAAGTATCTTATTTTTTAATATTAGCTAAAAAAGATATAAAGACTTTTTTATTTAATATTCTTTAGATATATTATAACTTTATTATACTAGAAATAGTATTATTATAAATAAGTAGATCCTTCTTTAGCTTAGAAATTAAATTAGGGTTACTAGTTTTTAACTATTTTATAGTTAGACGAGAAAATATATTTTAAAAGCTAATATTATTAGCTACCTTTTATATAGCTTATATATTTATTTTTTTATTCTATACCCTAATAGTACTAAATTATATCTATATAGTAAGGGCCTTTATATAACCCTTTTAAATTAATATTACTAAATTCTTAAGGGTATATACCTTATTAAGGGGTTAGTTTAGCTATAGAATAATTTTATAATTAATTTATAGGTATATAAGGGTTATATCTTCTTCCTTAATTTTTACTTAGTTAAAGAATAATTATATAGGTTAGATAAGAATACACTTTACCTTCTTTATAAAGCGGGCCTAATAAAATATTAAACTCTAGAACTATTATATTTTAGATAAAATAGTAAGTAATAGAATTTTATCTATTTTTAAAATACCCTCTTTAACTATTCTATCTAGACTTAATAACTACTTATTAAATTTAATATACTATATAATTTTTTTATAGACTAAAGTAATAAGTAGGTTTATAATATATATTTAAATAAAGGTATTAGAAGATATAGTAAGTATCTTATTAGTAAAATTTCTAGAACTAGTAATCTACCTTAAAAAAGGTATTAAGTTTAATATATATAGGGTTCTATTTATATAAACTAAGGTTATTTTTATTTTATTAATTATTATATCCTCTATATCTCTACTATTACTATTATTAGATACTTTATTTTTAAAGAAAATAATAGGTATATTATCTAGTAGTTAATTACTAAAGGGGTAATTAGAAAAGTTTTAGAAAATATTTATATATCTAATTTATACTATAGAAGTAAAAGTATATAGGTTTAATAATCTAGTATATTTCTATTTTATAGTTAGATTAGATATAGTAAGACTAGCTTTATTTAAGTCTAGTTAAAGTAAGGGAGGCTAGTTAGAGTTTAGATTATACTAGTTTAAAAAACTAAATTTATTAATATACTTTTCTAAATCTAGAATACTAGAAAAGGAGATTTCTATATTAAATAATATATTATAGGTATATAGGGGGTATTTAGAAAACTTTTTAATATTCCTCCTTAGACTAATATAAAAGTATAGTAGTTATAAATATATAAAAGTATATAGAAAACTTTTTAATATCCCTTTTTAAACTAGTATAAAAGTATAGTAGTTATAGATATATAGAGATATATAGGAAACTTTTTAATATTCCCTTTATACTAGTATAGAAGTATAGTAGTAATAAATATAGTAAATATATTAAACTAGTATAGTTCTATAGGTAGAAAAGAAGAGATAATAAAGAGAAAGAAAGACTATATACTAAATAATATTAGTAAACTAATTTCTATTATAATAGATTCTAATTTATATTAAATTAGTAGTTACTATAGAAGTTTATAGAAAAGTTTCTAGTTTATTACTTATTTAGTTAAAGATAGCCTATTAGCTAGGGCTATATTATTTAAAAATCTTTAGAAAAGTTTAGTATATTTAGTATTTCTTTTAACTAAATCTAATTAGTTACTATACTTATAATACTAAAAATATTATAATAACTAAGAGTAATAGAAATAGAAACTATAATAAAGGTAGTAAAAGGGTATTAAAAGATAAAGTAGGTAAGAGTAAAGAGTAGAAAGAATAGAGAATTTAAGTAGTATATATTTTATTTAAGTACTCTATTTACTTATTTATACTAAGCCTATATTATATAATTAGTATATTACCTAAATAAGAGATCTAAGTAAAAAATAATTATATTTTATCTAGAATTAGGTAGAATATTAACTTATCTATATTCCTCTATAAAAGTATTTCTTATATATTATTTAGTTATTAGCTTAGTAAGATATAGATATATAATATTACTATTTTTTCTATTATATATCTAGTCCTTTTATATTCTAGTCCCTATCTTAGATATATAGTAGAAGTAATTAATTATACTATTTTAATATAAGGTATATTTTTATAATCTAGTTTAGTTTTAAAATAATTCTTTTTACTTTATAATTATCTTTAAAATTAATTACCTTTATAAAGTATATTTTAAAGTTATATAGTAAATTTATATCCTATTTATTTTTTTCTATTTCCTTAATTTTATTAATCTATTTAGAACGCGTAGTTTTATATTTATTTTAAAGGATAGTCTAAATATTATAAATTATATATTTATTAATATAGAGACCTTATTAGGCTAGAGTAGTTCTTACTTTATTTATTCCTAGAAACGTCTACTCTAGGTAATAGTTAGTAGGTATTAAATAAAACTAGTAGTTACCCTTTATTTATTTATTATCTATAGTATACTAATAGGTTATAATAGTATTTCTAATATACTTAACTTAATTATTATTAATACTAATATATTAATTCTATCTATATTTAAATAGATCTTTTTTAATAAAGTAGATAATATAGTATAACTTCTAATAGACTATATAAATAGGTAATTTATTATAAAATAACTTAGTATATAACTTACTAGTATTATTAATATTTTATATAAAGAAGTTAAGTTCTCTCCTTTATTTAGTAGAGATAAAAGGTATATATAATAGGGAGCTTACTATTTATAAATTAGAATAGTATACTAGAGCTATATAGATATAAACTTACTTTAAAAAGAGGATTATTTTATAAATATTATTATATTCCTATAAGTATAGCTATAGAATATTAGAGTATATAAGGGTAATAGGCCCTAGTATATTAATATTAGTATTAGTATTACTAATAGCTATTTCTTTAACTAGAGAGTTTATAGTATTTAAATAGAATTAGTTTATATAGAAGGATAGAATTTTAGTATATAAATATTATAAGGTTACTTAAAAGGGGTATATATTATTCTTAAAATATTACTATTTAAAAAACTATTAATAATAATATAATAGTAGACTTTATTTAGAGACTAGAATTATATATAGGTAAGAATAGGTATTTTTACTATATTACTAGCCTTATTAAAATATATATTAGGGATAGTATCTACTAGTACTAGTCTAGTAAGGCTAGATTTATTATTCTAACTAATCTATTTACCTACCTAAATAAGGCTATAAAAGTTTACTAATAGTATAAAATATAATATTATATATATATCTAGTATATTTAGACCTTTTATAAGGGTACTTATAGCTATTATAATATTTATCTCTAAGGTCTAGAATTATACTAGACTTATAAATTATTTTTTTTTTTTTATTTTTTTATAGTACTTAGAATAGTTAAGCTATAGAGCCAGTATATTTATAGTTATAGTAAGATTAATATAAATAAAAACCTTTTTATATAATTAAAAAATTTTTTTAATATATTTTACTATAGCTATTATAGGATCTATACTTATTATATATAAGATATAAACCTTATACTAGATTTTAAACTAAATAGTAAACTCTCTAAAGGTTATAATATTAGTAGGAAATTTAAGAAATTAAAAGACTTAATTTTATTTAGTAAGTAGTAAAATTATAGAAAGGAGTATAAGAGGAATATAGTATTTAATAAATATATAGAGATTATAAAAATAAGGGTAATAAGCTATATTTAGAAAAATAATATAATAGAACTTATTTACTATAATTTTCTCTAATATTTCTAATACTTTCTATCTAGTAATATAGGCCTAGAAGAAATTATTTAAAATATTTTTAGGGGTTACTAAAATAATAGATATTTATTTATTATATACTCCTTACTACTATATAGTAACTCTAATCTATAATTTAAAATAATAATAAAAAAGATTAGAGTAGAGTACTACTAGTAGAATAATAATAATAGTCTAAGTATATTAGGTTATAGGATATATACTATATATCCTATAAAAAGTAGTATATACACGAAGTAATAATACCTAATATTCTATTAACTAATATCTAGTATCCTATTAACTAATACTAATTATTCTACCTATTAACTAATATTAATTATCCTATTAACTAATACTTAATATCCTATTAACTAATACTAATTATCCTATTAACTAATACTTAATATCCTATTAACTAATACTAATTATTCTATTAACTAATACTTAATATTCTATTAACTAATACTAATTATTTTATTAACTAATACTTAATATTCTATTAACTAATATTAATTATCCTATTAACTAATACTAATTATTCTATTAACTAATACCTAGTATCTAGAAATTATAATAGAGGTAGTTATAAAAATTTATAACTTTCTTATAGCCTCCCTTAGTATAATCCTTTATATATATCTAAACTTTTCTATTAACCCCTATTATAAGGTATATCCTTCTATATACTAATATTACTAAAACTTTTTTCTTTAATAGTATAATATACTAGCTATAAACCTTTTACTAAGTTATATCTTATTAAGTTACTATTTAATAGTTCCTCTAGTAATAATTTTTTAGGAGGTAGTCTATCTATTATATAGGTAATATATATATCCTTAATTATTATAGAATTCTTAAATACCTCTTTATTATACTTTATAACTATATCTATCTAGAAGCTAAACTATATTATAGTTATACCTCTTTTAATATATATATTTAAGATAGTATTCTAAGGTAAGATTATAAATATTCTAATTTTAAACTTTACCCTTAGTATATACTATCTCTTTTCTACCTCTAGCTATTTTCTAAACTTTTTCTATATAGATAGATCTATATATTCTATAGCTTCTTCCCCTTCTACTATATAATATAAAATTCTAAATAAATATTTCTTTACTATAGTTATATAGCCTCTTCCTTATTTACTAGATAGTATTTTTTACTTCTATACTATTATTTCTACTACTTTAAATTCTATCTAAATTACTACCTATATTTATTACTACTTTATTTCCCTAATAATCTTAATAGTCTAGCCCTACTTTACTATTATATATAGTAATATAAACCTTACTATATTCCCCCCTATAAGGCTAAATTCTATATATATACCTCTTAAATACTATAATAGTACTAGTTAGTTTTATTTTTAATTTATATTACTTCCTCTATTTCCTCTAGATAACGCGCCTTCTCCTACTATAAGTTTACTTACTCTATTTTCTATATTAGTAAAGAACCTTTTTCCCTTTTTATACTATATTCTCTATACCTATAGTACTATTTTCTAATTTTATAAATAATCTACTACTCTAACTACTATAGCCCTACTAATTATACTACCTATTATATCTATACCTACTTCTAGTAAATCCTAGATAAACTTTCTATATCTTTACTCCTTTTTACTTATTATAATATTTTTAGCTATTATAGTAGATAAGTCTTATATACTTACTACCTCTTATATTATTACCTTTTCTAATTTCTATTTTAGTCTCTTATTTACCTCTCTTATACTAGCTTCCTTTAGCTATTTCTTCCTTTTTTTTTTTATATCTTAGTCCTCCTTTTTATTATTCTATCTCTTAGTACGCCTTTTTTTAGTACTAACCCTACTAGCGCTTTTATATACTTTCCTAATATTAGCCTTTTTATTTTCTACTATCTAACTCTTATATTTTTATATAATAAACTAAATAATATTCTTCTTTAAAGTATATTAATATACCTATTATACTATATCCTCTAGTGTAGGTACTATAAAGATATTACTAATAGAGCTATTCTTATTATATACTTCCCTATATATAGGGCCCCTAGAATATATAGCTTTATATATATACTATAGTATATCTAGTAAATTATTTTTAATTAGTTTTTTTTCTTTATAAATACCTAATAGTATATATACTATTATTACTAGTATATTTATTATCTAATACTAGTAGCTATATTACCCTTATTATATACTAATATATAATATTTTTCTAATCTAGCTTAGTAGCTATTTAATTTTAGTCTAGACTATAGCTAAAATTAAATAGTGTTATATATTCCCTTTACCTTAGTAGCCTGCTAATTTTAACCTAGATTAGGGCTAAAATTAAGGCTACCTCCCCTATTTACTATAGTCTAAGTAATATTTATCTATTTTAATAAAGCTTATAACTTTATATTCTATATATTATATTACTATACTCTTCTTTCTAGTAAAGTATTTTTTTACTTTAGTAGAGAGTACTATAATACTACTATACCTAAATAAAGATATAAAATTTAAAAGTTAGTTAATAACCTATCTAATAACTATTCTCTTTTATAGAACTATAAGAACTTTATTATCCTTACTAAAACTAAGGCGCTCTATTCTAGTTTACTAGTATATAGTAATAGCTATTACTATAATATATATAGCTTAATTATTACTAGAGCTACTATAAAATATAATATATTTACCTACTTATATAATAGTTACACGATCTATAACTATTTCTATAATAGTATAATTAAGTACTATCTCTAGTACTCTAACTATATTAGAATAGTTATAAGCTAATAGTTCTTTTCTTCTATCCTACCCCTATTTACCTACCTTAGTATAACCCGCTAATTTAAGGTACCTTCTACTAGTATTATAGGAATCCTATCTAAGCTATATAGTATCCCTATATTTCTAATTAATTTATATTTTAATTCTTATTACTCTTAATCTATATTATTTCTAGCTAAGCCTATTACTCCTACTATATAACTAAATTATAGTATAGCCTCTTCTCTAAAGTCCTAGCTATAATATACTTTAGTATAGGTATAGTATATATAGGAATAATAGCTATAATCTATATCTAGTATACCTTCTATATTTATAAATCTATAGATAATATATACTAGATTCTTAGAGGTCTTTACTAGTATTACTATATAGTAAGTGTACCTAGCGTTTATTACTATATCTAAAGCTAAACTTAAATCTAAGCTCTTTTACCTATATACTACTATAAAGAGTATAGCTTATATATAGTAAAATATAGTAATAAAAACCTCCTACTTTATATAAATTTAAGTAATATAGAAGTATAAATATAATATTCCTATAGTCTCTATTAAATTTTACTAAAACTCTATTCTTTACTATACTAACCCTCTCTAGAAGATTTTCCTCTTTTTCTTTTATACTTTATCTCTAGGGGCTATACGACCTAAGACCCTTTATTTATAAAAATATTAGTAACTAGCTTAGAAGTAGGTTATAACCTACCTAGATATAATAGAAGTTCCCCCTACTATTAAAGAGTACTATAACTATATATATTTAAACCTATTTAAAAAATATTATTATACTTTCTAGCTCTCCTTACTAGAATAAACTAGCTAGTCTATTTAGTTTAAACTTATTCTTATTACTCTAGTAGCCTTCCTTAGTCTCTCCCTCTAAAGTAATAGATTTTAAGAGACTTATAACTTTACTACTAATATATTAGCCCTTAAAAAGATATATAGGTTTACTAGTCTATAATATCTCTAAGATATACTTCTCTATATAATATCTATAGAGGCTCTAGGTTATTCTAATTCTAATTTACTAGTTTTCTAAAAGAAGGCTAGCTTTCTTATTACTAAGCTAGATAACTATAAGGTAGAGAATTAGAATAAAGAGCTATATAATATATTTAAAATATAAGTATATAATTACCTTACTATAGAGTACCCTACCTCTATAAATTAGTTTATTAATATAGTATACTTCCTTAGTACCTTTTAATATAGAGAGAACTTAAACGCCTTTATTTACTAGAATAGGGATAGTATAACTATTTATAGAATTAGAATAGACCTTACTTTATTCTCTTCTATAATAAGTAATTTATTTAAGGAGGTATCTACCCTTCTCTACTAGCTAGTATTTATATA
This sequence comes from Karstenula rhodostoma CBS 690.94, assembly GCA_010093485.1. Classification (NCBI taxonomy): domain Eukaryota; kingdom Fungi; phylum Ascomycota; class Dothideomycetes; order Pleosporales; family Didymosphaeriaceae; genus Karstenula; species Karstenula rhodostoma. Next base: position 34,226 of record MU001498.1, on the reverse strand, counting down.
GATATAGGTAGGGCTATCCTCTATTCTATAGGACACGCTAAGAAAAAATCTAAAAAATATAACCTCTAACTTTAGTATCTTTAATATAGATAACCTATAACTTAAGTATAGTACTAGTTTTATTATCTAATAGCTTTTATAGTTATTTAATATAAAGGGCTCTAAAGGTTATCTATTTACTAGTATTAAAAACTATACTTAGGTATAGTAGTACTATAACCTTATCTAAAAATTCCTTAGTATACTTTTAGGTTTTATATACTTTATAAGTAGCTAGTCTAGCTATAATACTAAGGTATTAAATTTATAACTTAAGAATAGTTATATAACTAGTATCTAGAATATATTCCTCTATAATAGCCTTATTACTATTATTCCTTAATACTATAAGGGCTATAATAGAGATAAGTCTATAAAGACTATCTACTATTTTTTTTTTTATAAAGTAGGTAGTCTTTTAGTCTAGTATATCTAGCTTATTCGTCCTTTCTACCTTACTATATAGGGATAAATTAATAAGGAAATATATAACTATTACTATAATTAAGTCTAGAGCTATCTACTTTAACTAGACCTATTTAGTAAGTAATAAACTATCTCTTAGACTCTTAGTTATATTATAAGGTAGGTAATACTTTATTAGATAGAAAAAAAGATTAATATTAATATAATATACTATCTCTTTATTACCTTTAATAGAAAGCTTTCTATTACTAATCGCCTACTATAGGAACTATTAAAGAAGGAGGTTAATAAGATAATAGATAAAGTAAAGGTAAAAATTTATAAGATATAAACTAGCTATTTACTAGAAATAGTCTATATAGTCTATACTCTAGATATTTTAAGAATTTTTACTTATAAATTTAATAATTTAGAGGTATATTTTAAGATATCTACTAAGTAGTATAAGGCCCTAGGGTTCCTTCTAATCTAAAAGGAAAAGACCTTCTAGAAAGCTAAGAAAGCTATCTATTCTAATTATTTAAGTATTAATATAGTATAACTATTATAAGAGAATCTTAGAAAATTAGTCTAGTTTAGAGGATAATAAGAGTAAGCTCTCTATATAATTTTAATAGAGGAGAGTATAGTTATCTATATTATAGATACTAGGTCTAGTAAAAGTCTCCTTTTCCTTTTTTCTATTTATTTTCTAGACTATAGTTAGACTATTATTATTATTCTACTAGTAATACTTTACTTTAATCTTCTTTATTATTATTCTAAATTATAGATTAGAGCTACTATATAGTAGTAAGGAGTATATAATAAGTAAGTATCTATTATTTTAATAACCCCTAAAAGTATTTTAAATAATTTCTTCTAGGCCTATATTACTAGATAGAAAGTATTAGAAATATTAGAGAGAATTATAATAGATAAGTTTTACTATATTATTCTTTTAAATATAGCCTATTATCTTTACCTTTATAATCTTTATATACTTATTAAGTACTATATCCCTTTTATACTCCTTTTTATAACCCTACTACCTACTAAATAGAGTTAAGTCTTTTAACTTCTTAAACTTCCTACTAATATTATAACCTTTAGGAAGTCTACTATTCGGCCTAAAATCTAGTATAAGGTCTATACCTTATATATAATAAGTATAAACCCTATAATAGTTATAATAGAATATATTAAAGAGGTTCTCTAATTATATAAAAAGGTTCTTATTTATATTAATCTTACTATAACTATAGATATACTGGCTCTATAGCTTAACTATCCTAAGTACTATAAAAAAATAAAAAAAAAAGAATAATTTATAAGTCTAGTATAATTCTAAATTTTAGAAATAGATATTATAGTAGCTATAAGTACTCTTATAGAAGGCCTAAATATACTAGATATATATATAATACTATATTTTATACTACTAGTAAATTTCTATAACCTTATCTAGGTAGGTAGATAGATTAGTTAGAATAGTAAATCTAGCCTTACTAGACTAGTACTAGTAAACACTATCCCTAATATATATTTTAATAAGGCTAGTAATATAGTAAAGATACCTATTCTTATCTATATATAACTCTAGTCCCTAAATAAAGTCTACTATTATATTATTATTAATAGTTTTCTAAATAGTAATACCTTAAAAATAATATATACCCCTTTTAAGTAACCTTATAATATTTATATACTAAGATTCTACCCTCCTATATAAACCGGCTCTATTTAGATACTATAAACTCCCTAGCTAAAGAGATAATTATTAGTAGTACTAATACTAATATTAATATACTAGGGCCTATTACCCTTATATACTCTAATACCCTATAGCTATACTTATAGAAATATAATAATATTTATAAAATAATCCTCTTTCTAAGGTAAGTTTATACCTATATAGTCCTAGTATACTACCCTAATTTATAAATAGTAAGCTCCCTATTATATATATTTTTTACCTCTACTAAATAAAGAAGAGAACTTAACTTCTTTATATAGAATACTAATAATATTAGTAAGCTATATACTAAGTTATTTTATAATAAATTACCTACTTATATAGCCTACTAGAGGCTATACTATATTACCTACTTTATTAAAGGAGATCCGTTTAAATATAGATAGGATTAGTATACTAGTATTAATAATAGTTAAGCTAAGTATATTAGAGATACTATTATAACCTATTAGTATATTATAGATAATAAATAGGTAAAGGGTAATTACTAGTTTTATCTAATACCTACTAACTACTATCTAGAGTAGATATTTCTAGAAATAAGTAAAGTAAAAACTACTCTAGCCTAATAAAATCTCTATATTAATAAATATATAATTCGCGATACTTAGGCTATTCTTTAGAATAAATATAAAGCTATATACTCTAAATAAATTAATAAAATTAAGGAAATAGAAAGAGATAAATAGGATATAAATTTACTATATAACTTTAAAATATACTTTATAAAGGTAATTAATTTTAAAGATAACTATAAAGTAGGGAGGATTATTTTAAAACTAAACTAGATTATAAAAACGTACCTTATATTAGAATAGTATAACTAACTACTCTTACTATATATCTAAAATAGGAACTAGGATATAGAAGGACTAGATATATAATAAAAAGAATAGTAATATTATATATTTATACCTTACTAAGCTAATAACTAGATAATATATAAGGGATACTTCTATAGAGGGATATAGATAAGTTAATACTCTATTTAATTCTAGGTAAAGTATAATTATCTTTTACTTAGATCTTTTATCTAGATAACGTGCTAGTTATATAATATAGGCTTAGTATAGGCGAGTAAATAGAGTACTTAAATAAAATATATACTATTTAAACTCTTTATTCTTTCTACTTTCTACTTTTATCTACTTTATCTTTTAATACTCTTTTACTACCTCTACTATAGTTTCTATTTCTATTACCCTTAGCTACTATAATACCTCTAGTATTATAAGTATAATAACTAGTTAGATTTAGCTAGAAAAAATACTAGATATACTAAACTTTTCTAAGAACCTCTAAATAATATAGCCCTAGCTAATAGGCTATCTTTAACTAAATAAGTAATAAGTTAGAAACTTTCCTATAAACCTCTATAGTAACTACTAACTTAGTATAGATTAGAACCTATTATAATAGAAATTAGTTTACTAATATTATTTAGTATATAGTCTTCCTTTCTCTTTACTATCTCTCCTTTTCTATTTATAAAACTATACTAGTTTAATATACTTATTATATTTACTACTACTATACTTCTATACTAGTATAGGGGGGATATTAAAAAGTTTCCTATATACTTCTATATACCTATAACTACTATATTCTTATACTAGTCTAAGGGAGAATATTAAAAAGTTTCCTATATACTTTTATATATCTATAACTACTATACTCTTATACTAGTCTAAGGGGGGATATTAAAAAATTTTCTAAGTACCCCCTATATACCTATAATATATTATTTAATATAGAGATCTCCTCTCCTAGTATCCTAAATTTAGAGATATATATTAATAAATTTAGTTTCCTAAACTAGTATAATCTAGACTCTAATTAACTACCCTTACCTTAACTAAATTTAAGTAAAGCTAGCCTTACTATATTTAATCTAGCTATAAAGTAGAAGTATATTAAGTTACTAAGCCTATATACTTCTACTTTCTAAGTATAAGTTAAATATATAAATACTTTCTAAAACTTTCCTAACTATTCTTTTAGTAATTAATTACTAGATAATATACCTGTTACTTTCTTTAAAAATAAAGTATCTAATAATAGTAATAGTAGAAATATAGAGGATATAATAGCTAATAAAATAAAAGTAACTTTAGTCTATATAAATAGAATCCTATATATATTAAACTTAGTACCTTTTTTAAAATAGATTACTAGTTCTAGGGATTTTACTAATAAAATACTTACTATATCTTCTAATACCTTTATCTAAATATATATTATAAACCTACTTATTATTTTAGTCTATAAAGAAATTATATAGTATATTAAACTTAGTAAGTAGTTACTAAACCTAAATAAAGTAGTTAAAAAGGGTATTTTAAAAATAGATAAGATCTTATTATTTACTATCCTACCTAAAGCACGATAGTTCTAGAGTCTAGTATTCTATTAGGCCTACTTTATAAAAAAGGTAAAGTATATTCTTACCTAACCTATATAATTATTTTTTAACTAAGTAAAGATTAAGGGAGAAGATATAATCCTTATATATCTATAAATTAATTATAAAATTATCCTATAACTAAACTAACCCCTTAATAAAGTATATACCCTAAAAAATCTAATAGCGTTAATTTAAAAGGAATATATAAAAGCCCTTATTATATAGATATAGTCTAGTACTATTAGGATATAGAATAGAAAAATAAATATATAAGTTACCTAAAAGGTAGCTAATAATATTAGCTCTTAAGATATACCTTCTTACCTAGCTATAAAATAGTTAAAGGTTAGTAACTCTAACCTAATTTCTAAGCTAGAGAAGGATCTACTTATCTATAATAATATTATCTCTAGTATAGTAGAGCTATAATATATCTAAGAAATATTAAATAAGAAAGTCTTTATATCTTTCCTAACTAATATTAAAAAATAGGATACTTATACTTTATAGAATCTAGCTACTAAGGCCTAGCTAGAGAAGTCTATATATTTATACCTAATAATAGTTTATATAATAAATATAGATACTATAAAGTATTAATTATATAGAACCTCTATTAATATACTCTAGAAGTATATAAAGTACTATCTATATAATATTAAAATTATTATAAACCCTAATTATACTAAAAATCTAATTATCTACGTGGCTAATAATCTTTATTAGAAGTATTTAAAAATTACTCTACTAGCTTCCTAGCCTATAGTAGAGAATAGTATATTAGTATCCTATATACTAGAAATAGTTACTAAAAAGAAAGTAGAAATAGTTTATAGGGATATTAAGAATACTATAGTAGAGAATAACTATAATATACTATAAAGAAGTAAATAGGGTAAAATAGCCAATATAGTATTTCTTTCTACTAAGTAAGCTAATAACTATAGTATAGAAATTTTTAAGATAGGTAGTAATAATAGTATATTCGCCCTAATATACTTTAAAGAGGCCTATACCTCTATATATATTACTAATATAAGGTATAAGTTAATACTATATATAATACTTTAAGTATATTAGGTTATAGAATATATACTATATATCCTATAAAAAATAGTATATATACGAAGTAGTAATACCCGATATCCTATTAACTAATACCTAGTATCCTATTAACTAATACTAATTATTCTACCTATTAACTAATACTAATTAT
>MU001498.1:14250-28243 GCA_010093485.1 Karstenula rhodostoma CBS 690.94 | reverse complement strand
TATTAACCCCTATTATAAGGTATATCCTCCTATATACTAATATTACTAAAACTTTCCTCTTTAATAATATAATATACTAGCTATAGACCTCTTACTAAGTTATATCTCGCTAAGTCGCTATCTAATAGTTCCTCTAGTAATAATTTTTTAGGAGATAGTCTATTTATTATATAGGTAATATATATATTTTTAATTACTATAGAACTCTTAAATACCTTCTTATTATACTTTATAACTATATCTATTTAGAAGCTAAACTATACTATAGTTATACCTCTTTTAATATATATATTTAAGATAGTATTCTAAGGTAAGATTATAAATATTTTAATCCTAAACTTTACCTTTAGTATATACTACCTCTTTTCTATCTCTAATTATTTTCTAAACTCTTTCTATATAGATAGGTCTATATACTCTATAGTTTTTTCCCCTTCTAATATATAATATAAAACTCTAAATAAGTATTCCTTTACTATAGTTATATAGCCTCTTCCTTATTTACTAGATAGTACTTTTTACTCCTATACTATTATTTCTACTACTTTAAATTCTATCTAAATTACTATCTATATCTATTACTATCTTATCTCTCTAATAATCCTAATAGCCTAGCCCTACTTTACTATTATATATAATAATATAAACCTTACTATATCCCCTTCTATAAAACTAAATTCTATATATATACCTCTTAAATACTATAATAGTACTAGCTAGTTTTATCTTTAATTTATATTACTTCCTCTATTTCCTTTAGATAATATACCTTCCCCTACTATAAGTTTACTTACTCTATTTTTTATATTAGTAAAAAATCTTTTTCCCTCCTTATATTATACTCTCTATACCTATAGTACTATTTTCTAATCCTATAAATAGTCTACTACTCTAATTACTATAGCCCTACTAATTATACCGCCTATTATATCTATACCTACTTTTAGTAAACCCTAAATAAACTTTCTATACCTCTACTTCTCTTTACTTATTATAATATTTTTAGCTATTATAGTAGATAAGTCTTATATACTTACTATCTCTTATATTATTACCTTTTTTAATTTCTACTTTAGTCTTTTATTTACCTTTTTTATACTAGTTTTCTTTAGCTACTCCTTTCTTTTCTTTTTTATACTTTAGTCCTCCTCTTTATTATTCTATCTCTTAGTATACCTCTTTTTAGTATTAATTCTACTAGTACTTTTATATACTTTCTTAATATTAGCCTCCCTATTCTCTACTATCTAATTCTTATACTCTTACACAATAAACTAGGTAATATTCTTTTTTAAAGTATATTAATATACCTATTATACTATATCCTCTAGTATAGGCACTATAAAAATATTACTAATAAAGCTATCCTTATTATATACTTCCCTATATATAGGGTCCCTAGAATATATAGCTTTATATATATACTATAGTATATCTAGTAAATTACTCTTAATTAGTTTCTTTTCTTCGCGAATACCTAATAGTATATACACTATTATTACTAGTATATTTATTATTTAATACTAGTAGTTATATTACCCTTATTATATACTAATATATAATATTTTTCTAGTTTAGCTTAGTAGCTATCTAATTTTAGTCTAGACTATAGCTAAAATTAAATAGTATTATATATTTCCTCTATCTTAGTAGCCTACTAATTTTAACCTAGATTAGGGCTAAAATCGAGGCCACCTCCCCTATCTACTATAGTTTAAGTAATATTTATCTATTTTAATAAAGCTTATAATTTTATATTCTATATATTATATTACTATACTCTTCTTTTTAGTAAGATATTCTCTTACTTTAGTAGAGAATACTATAATACTACTATACCTAAATAAAGATATAAAATCTAAAAGTTAGTTAATAATTTATCTAATAACTATTTTTTCCTATAGAACTATAAGAACTTTATTATTCTTACTAAGGCTAAGATATTCTATTCTAGTCTACTAGTATATAGTAATAGCTATTACTATAATATATATAACTTAATTATTACTAGAGCTACTATAAAGTATAATATATTTACCTACCTATATAATAATTATATAATCTATAGCCATTCCTATAATAGTATAACTAAGTATAGTCTCTAGTACTCTAACTATATTAGGATAGTTATAAGCTAATAATTCTTTCCTTTTATCCTGCCCCTATTTACCTACCTTAGCGTAACCTACTAATTTAAAATACCTTCTACTAGTATTATAGGAACCCTACCTAAGCTATATAGTACTTCTATATCCCTAATTAATTTATATTTTAATTCTTATTACTTTTAATCTATATTATCCCTAGCTAAGCCTATTACTTCTACTATATAACTAAATTATAGTATAGCCTCTTCCCTAAAGTCCTAGCTATAATATACTTTAGTATAGGTATAGTATATATAGAAATAATAGCTATAATCTATACCTAGTATATCTTCTATATCTATAAACCTATAGATAGTATATACTAGATTCTTAGAGGTCTTTATTAGTATTACTATATAGTAAGCGTGTCTAGTATTTATTACTATATTTAAAGCTAAATTTAAACCTAAGCTCTTCTATTTATATACTACTATAAAGAGTATAGCTTATATATAGTAAAATATAGTAATAAAAACCTCCCGCTTTATATAAATTTAAGTAATATAGGAGTATAAATATAATATTCCTATAGTCTCTATTAAATTTTACTAAAACTCTACTCTTTACTATACTAATTCTTTCTAGAAAATTTTTCTCTTTTTCTTTTATACTTTATTTCCTAGGGCTATATAACCTAAGACCCTTTATCTATAAAAATATTAGTAACTAGTTTAAAAGTAAGTTATAATTTACCTAGATATAATAGAAGTTCCCCCTACTATTAAAGAGTACTATAACTATATATATTTAAACCTATTTAAAGGATATTATTATACTTTCTAGCTCTTCTTATTAGAATAAACTAGCTAGTCTACTTAGTTTAAATTTATTTTTATTATTCTAGTGGCCTTTCTTAGTCTCTCCCCCTAAGGTAATAGATTTTAAGAGGCTTATAACTTTACTACTAATATATTAGCCTTTAAAAAGATATATAGGTTTACTAGTCTATAGTATCTCTAAGATATACTTCTTTATATAGTATTTATAGAGGCTCTAGGTTATTCTAATTCTAATTTACTAGTTTCCTAAAAGGAGGCTAGCTTTCTTATTACTAAGCTAGATAATTATAAGGTAGAGAATTAGAATAGAGAGCTATATAATATATTTAAGATATAGGTATATAACTACCTTACTATAGAGTACCCTACCTCTATAAATTAGTTTATTAATATAGTATACTTCCTTAGTACCTTTTAGTATAGGGAGAACTTAGATACCTTTATTTACTAGAATAGGGATAGTATAACTATTTATAAAATTAAAATAGACTTTACTTTATTCTCTTCTATAGTAAGTAACCTATTTAAGGAGGTATCTATCCTCCTCTATTAGCTGGTATTTATATAGATATAGGTAGGGCTACCCTTTATCCTATAGGATATACTAAGAAAAGACCTAAAAAATATAACCTCTAGCTTTAGTATCTTTAATATAAATAATCTATAACTTAAGTATAGTACTAGTTTTATTATTTAATAGCTTTTATAGTTATTTAATATAAAGGGCTCTAAAGGTTATCTACTTACTAGTATTAAAAACTATATCTAGGTATAGTAGTACTATAACCTTATTTAAGAATTCCTTAGTATACTCTTAGATCTTATATACTTTATAAGTGGCCAGTCTAGCTATAGTACTAAGGTATTAAGCTTATAACTTAAAAATAGTTATATAACTAGTATCTAGAATATATTTCTCTATAATAGCCTTATTACTATTATTCCTTAATACTATAAGGGCTATAATAGAGATAAGTCTATAAAGACTATCTACTATTTTTTTTCTTATAAAGTAGGTAGCCTTTTAGTCTAGTATATCTAGCTTATTCGTCCTTTCTACCTTATTATATAGGGATAAATTAATAAGGAGATATATAACTATTACTATAATTAAGCCTAGAGCTACCTACTTTAGTTAGATCTACTTAATAAGTAATAAACTACCTCTTAGGCTTTTAGTTATATTATAAGGCAGGCAATACTTTATTAAATAGAAAAAGAAATTAATATTAGTATAATATACTATCTCCTTATTACCTTTAGTAGAAAGCTTTCTACTACTAATTGCCTACTATAGGAACTATTAAAGGAGGAGGTTAATAAAATAATAGATAAAGTAGAGGTAGAAGCCTATAAAATATAAGCTAACTATTTACTAGAAATAGCCTATATAGTTTATACTCTAGATATCTTAAGGATTTTTACTTATAAGTTTAATAATTTAAAGGTATATTTTAAGATATCTACTAAGTAGTATAAGGCCCTAGGGTTTCTCTTAACCTAAAAAAAAGAGGCCCTCTAGAAAGCTAAAAAAGCTATCTATCCTAATTATCTAGGTATTAATATAGTATAACTATTATAAAAGAATTTTAGAAAGTTAGCCTAGTTTAGAGGATAATAAAAGTAAGCTCTCTATATAATCTTAATAGGGGAGAGTATAGTTATCTATATTATAGGTACTAGGTTTAGTAAAAATTTCCTTTTCCTCCTTTCTACCTACTTTCTAGACTATAGTTAAACTATTATTATTATCCTACTAGTAGTACTCTACTCTAACCTTTTTTATTATTATTCTAAATTATAGATTAGAGCTACTATATAGTAGTAAGGAGTATATAATAAGTAAGTATCTATTATTCTAGTAACCCCTAAAAATATTTTAAAGGATTCCTTCTAGGCCTATATTACTAGGTAGAAAGTATTAGGAGTATTAGAGAGGATTATAGTAGATAAGTTCTACTATATTATTTTTCTAGATATAGTCTATTATCCTTATCTTTATAATTTCTATATACTTACTAAATACTATATCCCTCTTATACTCCTTTCTATAACCCTACTACCTATTAAATAGAGTTAAGTCTTTTAACTTCTTAAACTTTCTACTAATATTATAATCTTTAGGGAGTCTACTATTTAGTTTAAAATCTAGTATAAGGTCTATACCTTATATATAATAAGTATAGACCCTATAATAGTTATAGTAGAATATATTAAAGAGGTTCTCTAATTATATAAAAAGGTCCTTATTTATATTAACCTTACTATAACTATAAATATACTGGCTCTATAGCTTAACTATTCTAAGTATTATAGAAAGATAAAAGAGGAAGAATAATTTATAAGTCTAGTATAATTCTAGACCTTAGAAATAGGTATTATAGTAGTTATAAGTATCCTTATAGAAGGCCTAGATATACTAAATATATATATAATACTATATTTTATACTACTAGTAAACTTTTATAGCCTTATCTAAATAGGTAGATAGATTAGTTAGAATAGTAAACCTAGCCTTACTAGGCTAGTGCTAGTAAATACTATCCCTAATATATATTTTAATAAGGCTAGTAATATAATAAAGATACCTATTCTTATCTATATATAATTCTAGTCTCTAAATAAAGTCTACTATTATATTATTATTAATAGCTTTCTAGATAGTAATACCTTAAGAATAATATATACCCCTTTTAAATAACCTTATAATATTTATATACTAAGATTCTACCCTCCTATATAAACTGGCTCTATTTAGGTACTATAAACTTTCTAGCTAAAGAAATAGCTATTAGTAGCGCTAATACTAATACTAATATACTAGGGCCTATTACCCTTATATACTCTAATACCCTATAGCCGTGCTTATAGGGATATAAGAATACCTATAAAATAATTTTCTTTCTAAGGTAAGTTTATACCTATATAGCCCTAGTATACTACTCTAATTTATAAATAGTAAGCTTCCTATTATATATACCTTTTACCTCTACTAAATAAAAGAGAGAACTCGACTTCTTTATATAGAATACTAATAATATTAGTAAACTATATACTAAGTTATTCTATAATAAATTACCTACTTATATAGCCTACTAGAGGCTATACTATATTACCTACTTTATTAAAGAAAACCTATTTAAATATAGACGGGATTAGTATACTAGTACTAATAGTAACTAAGCTAAGTATATTAGGAATACTATTATAACCTATTAGTATACTATAGATAATAAATAGATAAAGGGTAACTACTAGTTCTATCTAATACCTACTAACTATTACCTAGAGTAGATATTTCTAGAAATAAGTAAAGTAAGAACTACTCTAGCCTAATAAGGTTTCTATATTAATAAATATATAATTTATAATACTTAGACTATCCTTTAGAATAAATATAAAGCTATATACTCTAAATAGATTAATAAAATTAAGGAAATAAAAAGAGATAGATAGGATATAAACTTACTATATAACTTTAGAATATACTTTATAAAGATAGTTAATTTTAGAAATAATTATAAAGTAGAGAGAATTATTTTAAAACTAAACTAAATTATAAAAATATACCTTATATTAGAATAATATAACTAATTACTTCTACTATATACTTAAAATAGGGACTAGAATATAGGAGGACTAGATATATAGTAAAAAGGATAGTAATATTATATATCTATACCTTACTAAGCTAATAACTAGATAATATATAAGGGACGCTCCTATAAAGGGATATAAATAAGTTAATACCCTATCTAATTCTAGGTAAAATATAATTATCTCTTATTTAGATTTCTTATCTAGATAACGCGCTAGTTATATAATATAGGCTTAGTATAGGCGAGTAAATAGAGCGCTTAAATAAAATATATACTACTTAAACTTTCTATCCTTTCTACTCCCTACTCTTACCTACTCTATCTTTTAATACCCTTTTACTACCTCTATTATAGCTTCTATTTCTATTACCCTTAACTACTATAGTACCTCTAGTATTATAAGTATAGTAACTAGCTAGATTTAGTTAAGAGAGATACTAGATATACTAAATTTTTCTAAGGATCCCTAAATAATATAACTCTAGCTAATAGGCTACCTTTAACTAAATAAGTAATAAGCTAGAAACTTTCCTATAAACCCCTATAGTAACTACTAACTTAGTATAAATTAGAACCTATTATAATAAGAATTAGTTTACTAATATTATTTAGTATATAGTCTCTCTTCCTCTTTATTATTTTTTTTTTTCTATTTATAGAATTATACTAGTTTAATATACTTATTATATTTACTACTACTATACTTCTATACTAGTATAGGGGGGGATATTAAAAAGTTTCCTATATATTTCTATATATCTATAACTACTATACTCTTATACTAGTTTAAGGGGGGATATTAAAAAATTTCCTATATATCTCTATATACCTATAACTACTATACTCTTATACTAGTCTAAGGAGGGATATTAAAAAGTTTTCTAAGTACCCCCTATATACCTATAATATATTATCTAATATAGAAATCTCCTCTCCTAATATTCTAGATTTAGAGAAATATATTAATAAATTTAGTTTCCTAAACTAGTATAACCTAGACTCTAACTAGCCTCCCTTACCTTAACTAGACTTAAGTAAAGCCGGCCTTACTATACCTAATCTAGCTATAAAATAGAAGTATACTAGGTTACTAAGTCTATATACTTTTACTTCTATAGTATAAGTTAGATATATAAATACTTTCTAAAACTTTTCTAACTATCCCTCTAATAATTAATTACTAGATAATATACCTATTACTTTCTTTAAAAATAAAGTATCTAATAATAGTAATAGTAGAGATATAGAGGATATAGTAGCTAATAAGATAAAAGTAATTTTAGTTTATATAAATAAAACCCTATATATATTAAACTTAGTACCTTTTTTAAGGTAAATTACTAGTTCTAGGAATTTTACTAATAAGATACTTACTATATCCCCTAATACCTTTATCTAAATATATATTATAAACCTACTTATTACTTTAGCCTATAAAAAAATTATATAGTATATTAAACTTAGTAAGTAGTTACTAAGCCTAGATAGAGTAGTTAAAGAGGGTATCTTAAAAATAGATAAGGTTCTATTACTTACTACTCTATCTAAAGTATAGTAGTTCTAGAGTCTAGTATTCTATTAGGCCTATTTTATAAAGAAGGTAGAGTATATTCTTACCTAACCTATATAATTATTCTTTAACTAAGTAAAGATTAAGGGAGAAGATATAACCCTTATATACTTATAAATTAGTTATAAAATTATCCTATAGCTAAACTAACCCCTTAATAAAATACACGCCCTAAAGAATCTAGTAGTATTAACCTAAAAGGGATATATAAAAGTCCTTACTATATAAATATAGTCTAGTATTATTAGGGTATAGAATAGAAAGATAAATATATAAGCTATCTAAAAGGTAGCTAATAATATTAGCTTTTAAGGTATACCTTCTTACCTAGCCACGAAATAGTTAAAGGTTAATAACCCTAACCTAATTTCTAAGCCAGAGGAGGATTTACTTATATATAATAATACTATCCCTAGCGTAATAGAGCTATAATATATTTAAGGGATATTAAATAAGAAAATCTTTATATCTTTCCTAGCTAATATTAAAAAATAGGATACTTATACTTTATAAAATCTAGCTACTAAGGCCTAGCTAGAGAAGTTTATATATTTATACCTAATAATAGTTTATATAATAAATATAAATACTATAAAATACTAGTTATATAGAGCCTTTATTAATATACTCTAGAAGTATATAAAGTACTATTTACGCAATATTAAGACTATTATAGACTTTAATTATACTAAAAATCTAATTATCTATATAGCTAATAATCTTTATTAGAAATATTTAAAAATTACTCTACTAGCTTTCTAGCCTATAGTAGAGGATAGTACGTTAGTATTCTATATACTAAAAGTAATTACTAAAGAGAAAATAGAAATAATTTATAGAAATATTAAAAATACTATAATAGAGAATAACTATAATATACTATAAAGGAGTAAATAGGGTAAAATAGCTAATATAGTATCTTTTTCTACTAAGTAAGCTAATAACTATAGCGTGGAAATTTTTAAAATAGATAGTAATAATAGTGTATTTACCCTAATATATCTTAAAGAGGCCTATACCTCTATATATATTACTAATATAAGGTATAAGTTAATACTATATATAATATTTTCTCTTAAATAGTAGTAGGTAGTTACTATAAAATAGGCAGCTAATATACTAGCTAGTATTAATAAAGTAATACCTATTAAAAATAGGATTATTACTAATATAATTAGATTAGATAAAACTATTTAAGTAGGGGTAATTATATTTAAAATATATCTCTAGTAGGTTTATAGGAAACTTTCCTATAAACCCCCTAGCTATACCCTATTTTACCCTACTAACTTATTATAGGTTATACTAGATTATAAATACTACCTCGACCTAAAACTTACTAATATCTATAAAAAATAACCTATCTAGCCTACTATAAACTTAAATTATAAATAGTTTAGAAATAAATCTAGGCCCTTTCTTTATTTTATCTTAGCTAGACTTTACTATTAGATAGTAACTAAGTTTATATAAATATTAATTTACTTTACTATTTTTATAATTTCCCCTAATAAGTTATTAGCTACGTCTAGTTTTAAAATAGTTACTAGTTTCCCTAATACTAATTTAAGTATTTAGAATTATAAGGATTCTTATAATTAGTATATTATCTTTATAGCCTTTTATAATTATATAGCTAAGTTTACTGGCCTCTATACTTTCTAGTCCTATATTAAGGAGAATATTAAATTATTTACTAAGAAAAATAGCTTTAAGCTAGATAAGTTTAACTTCTAGAACTATAAGATATAGCCTAATTCCCTATTAACTAAACCCCTAAGTAAGTATATCTATACTTTTAATTATAAATTTAGGCTAGTATTTTATAATAAGGTATAAGACTTTCTATAGAATTAGAGCTCTATATAGAGGACTATCTTATAGTTATACTTATATAGATTATTTTTATTATTAGGCTATTCTATATCTAGGGGTATAAAAGATATTAGAAATTACTTAAAACTACTAAAGGATCTAAACCTCCTTAATAAGTTTACTAAGTAGGAGGATAAATACTATAAGGAGTTAGCTAAGACTAGCTATATTATAGAGTTCTACTTAGATTATAATAACCCCTACCTACTTAATAAGGAGGATTCTAAGTAAGTTCCCCTATAGGGAGGTTAGAAAACTTTTCTATATCCCCTCCTAATATATACTAATAATATATAGCACGTGCTTTAGATTTTTATATAATAACTAGGTAGAGTTTATAATAAATATCCTAAGCCCTACTTATAATAAATAGATTACTTAAGGAAAGCTTATATAACTAACTATAGTATATTTTATACTTAAATATAACTTTAATAGTACTATTATCCCTAGATCTAGAAATACTATTAGCTAGTCTATTCTACTAAAATACTATTATACTATTAAGTAAGTATTTATACTATTAAATAAGTATACCTATAATAACTAGTTTATATACTAGTTTAAGTATATATTTATAATATATAAGAGCTCTAGTAATTAAAATATTTCTATAGTTAATACCTATACTTAAAAAACTATTTAGATTATTAAGTTTTACCCTTTCCTTAGATACCTATATATTAAGGTTAATATAGAGAAGTAACCTAAGGACTCTATATATAAATATAGTAATAATTAACTTAATTTAAAGTATAATCTAGACTATAAATTCTAGTTCTATAACTAGTTCCCCCTTTTTAAAGAGTATAATATACTCCCTAAGAGTAGTTTAAAAGAATATAGTAATTATATTTAGTAGTTATTTAAAAAGGTACTAGATATAGGTTATAATACTATTCCTACTAATATTAACTAAAATAAGCTTAATAATATCTAGCTTACCTATAAGTTCCTTAAGTACTTACTAAAAATATAAGTAATTATAACCCTTATTATAGACTAGACTCTAGTTTATAATAAGAAAATTATTCTATAGTTTTTTATACTTCTAATTTAGGAGCTTATCTAAGAGATTTTTAAACTATTAGAATATATACTATTTTTAGTTTACTCCTCTAATAGTATAGTCTAGTATAACTAAATTTAATCTCTCTAGAATAGTATTAAAACTAAGATTTATATCCTCCTTATATCCTTTTAGGTATTTAGTACTAGCTATAACCTCTAGAATAATAGTTATATTAGTACTCTTATAAATTTTCCTTTAAACTAAAATATAGAGAACTAGACTCTTAAATATTAGTACTAAAATAGTTAATATTTAAGTATATACTTCTTCTATATTACTATTTAAGGAATATATAATATCTAGTAATATAGGTAAGTTAATTTATTTAGAGATACTCTAGAAACTTTTCTATATACCCCTTATATAATAACTATCTTTACTAATTTTTCTAGTAAAAACCTATTTACTTTACTAGTATTAGTATCTACTTTCTTTAACTATATTATTAAGGAAAATAGTATTAAAGAGTTTACTAAAACTTTTAATATTCTAGAGAATATTATTACTTAGATATATAAAAATATACTAGATATCTTTATTAGAAGGTTTAAGTATAATATAGCCCTTAATAATACTAATTATAAGTATCTCTTTATATTTAGTAAATATACTATAAAGTTTATTAAGAAGGAGTATAAGAATTATAAGTATTCTTCTAAATAGTAGTCTATTCTAGTTCTATTTTCTATTATAATATATACTCTTATAGTCTCTACTTTTACTAGGACTATTACTAGAATATCTAGTTTTCTAGATAACTTTACTAAGGATATTATTAAATTAGGGTAGCTAGAGTTAGATATATATAAAGTAGTCTAAATAAAGGAATATAGTTTTAACCTAGATAATATCTTCTATACTAAGTCTATACCTAAGAAGAAGAAGAAACCTAATATAGCCTATCTTATAAATTATACTCTAAAGGTAAGTAATATACTATTTAGAATATAGGTAGAGCTTAATAAGTATACTAAAGATACTAGAATAGATTTATAAAACCCTTACCTAACTATTATTCCTATATAATATAATAGTTTCTAGATATTTAATAATACCTATATAGAAGTGCTTAAGGCTACCTAAGAAGCCAATATAGAGTAGAGTTCTAATAAGTAAGTATTAGATATTAAGGAGTACCTAAATAAGTATAGTATATAGAATATACTTAATTATATAAAATAATATCTAATATATTATCTACCTCCTAGTAATCTTATACCTCTAAATATATAAGAACGTGGTTAGGTTATAAAGTAGGTTAAGGCCTATAAGGGTCTAAAGGATATAGACTATTTAACTATAGTATTAAAAAAGTCTAGTAGAGGTAATAGAAAAAGAAAATAATAAGTAGTATTATATAGTTATAGTATAATAGAGATTAAAGTAGGGGATAGAAACTAAAATAGGGGATAGAGATTAAAGTAGAGAATAAAGATTAAAGTAGAGTTATAGTTTAGAACTATAGAATAATAGTAATAGAGATTAAAATAGAGTTATAGTCTAGAACTATATAATAATAATTAGTATAGATAGTTCTAATTTATAAATATATTCTACTATTTACTTATATTTTTTTACTATAGTATTAAGAATCTACTATAGTAGCCTTTACTATAACCTTTATTTTAGGTAGTATAATCTAGTAATATCTTATATACTATTATATAGGTAGACCTACTAAGATATTTATTTATAATTTAGTAATTACTTTATAACCTCTCTTTTTCCTTTCTTTTTTCTTTCTTTTTTTTCTCCTTTTCCTTTTCTCCCTTTTTTTTTCTCTTTTCTCTCTACTACCTTCTCTAAACTACCTTCTTACCTACTATTCTATAATATAAGTATATAATATATTTTAACTCTTCTATAGGTTATTTAATCCTAATAAGTACTCTACTAACTAATCTATAAGGGAGACTTATAATTACTAATAATAAAATAATATCTATACTATTATTAGTATAATTTATAAAGTATAAAAGGCTTCCCTTTTTAATAGTATATATTACCTATCTCTTCTAGATAACTAAATAGAGTTTAGCATTTCTAGAAATATAATAGAGGATTAAAAAGTAGTTTTCTATACTACTAAACCCTAGTTTAGCTAATTAGGGGTATTTATAGTTTTAATACCCCTAGACCTACCTATATAGATATAGCGCTGAGTAGTACTATTTAGAAAGAAAAAGTATAGTATTACTTTACTCTTTAATAATATAAATATTAAAGTTAACTAGAATAAGTTTATCTACCTCTATAATTATAAGAAAGATAGTCTTAAATAGATAATACTATAAAAGAAGTATAATAAGTATATTATAGATATTATAATAAATATAGTTTAAGTAGCTAAGGATATATATCTTACTAATCTAGTAAACTAGTTTATATGGTTAGAATTAGGTAATCTAGATAAGGAGTAGATATAGGCGCTTAAGGAATATATACTTAAAAAGGGAGAAAAAGAGTAGTTATTTAGGTACTCTAGTAATTTACTATTTATAATAAATAAGCTTAGTAACCACCCTTATAATAATACTAGTAATAACTTTAATATATATAAATATTTTAGAGTATATACTATAGAGGATCTAGATACCTTTATAGGTAATAGGTAGGCTAGGTATAGCTAGGGGGCTTATAGTAAACTTTCCTATAAACCCCCTATTTAATCCTAAATATAATATAATAGTATATAGATAATATTAGTATTTAGAGTATAGATAGATATAGTTAGTATATAGTATTAGTATTTAGATTATAAATTAGTAGGAGGTAATTATTCTAGTAGAAGTAGAGAAGATTATATATAGGTATTAGATAGTATAAATCTATATATATAGGCCTCCTCACTTTAGGGCCCTAAGTGGGAAAATAATGGCCCGTGTATTCGCTAAAGTAAAAAAATACCTAGGCCTAAATTAAAAAAAATAATTTTAGTTACTAAAATATAC
>MU001497.1:1994768-2015826 GCA_010093485.1 Karstenula rhodostoma CBS 690.94 | reverse complement strand
ATAAAATTAAGATTATACTAGCTTATATTAAATTAGGTAAATTTATATTAAGTTAAGTTTATATAAGTTTATAGAAGTTTATAGAAATTTATATAAGATTAAGATTATACTAGCTTATATTAAATTAGATAAATTTATATTAAGTTAAGTCTATATAAGTTTATATAAAGTAATATTTATATAAAATTATATAGGTTTATATATAATAAAATTTTTACTAAATAAGGAAAGAGTAGGTATATTTATATAAAGCTAAATTTATATAAATTTATTTTAATTTATAGAAAGTTAAGTTCCTGCCCTATAGTAGGCCCTATAATTAATTATAATTATATAAGTTAATAAGTAATACTAGTATTAAAAACTAACTCTACCTTTATTTAGTATAAGATTTAATAACTCTAGAACCTTAAGTAGAAACTCTTTAATAGAGAGTTTTTTATATTAGAGAAATTAAGCTTTATTAATAATTTTAAGTAATATTTCTATAGAGATAGTAGTATTATATACTAATTTCTACCTCTATTTTTCTATATAATTATACCTTAAATAATAAACTAGTAGTTAATTATAGAGGTAAGTTTTTATTATTCTAATTAAACTATTTACTTTATATTATTACCTACTATAAACTATAAAGTATTATAATACTAATAGCCTTAGTAAAATTATCTAGAATATAGTAACTATTATTAGGATTATTATAGGTATAGTTTTTACCTCTACCCTTATAATTATAACTAGCCTTACTACTACTATTAGAGCCTTACTATTACTATTAGTTTTACTACTATTATTAGCCTTACTACTATTATTAATATTATTACTCTCTTATTTACTACTAATTACTATTCTAGAAACTATTACCCCTAATAATACTATTATTACCCCTAGTAATACTATTATTACTATTACTATCTTTATTACTACTATCTTTATTATTACTATTATTATTCTAAATACTACTATTCTAGATACTACTATTACTACTATTACTATCTTTACTATTACTACTATTATTCTAGCTACTATTATTACTACTATTACTACCTTTATTACTACTACTATTATTCTAGCTACTATTATTACTACTACTATTATTTTTACTACTACTTTTACTACTACTATTATTATTATTTAGCTTTTTAAAAATATTTAGAATAGGGCCTTTCTAGATATTATTATCTTCTAGATTATAGGGGTTCTAAGTTATAGTCTAGAAGGTATAGAGATTAGTAAGTATTTTATTTAACTTAACTAGAAGTTTAATTTTAGCCTACTACTTCTTAGCCTTATTACTCTCTAGGTTTATAAAGTACCTCTACTTATAGTAATAATATACTATTTAGTAATATATAGTTTTCTAGTAGTACTTATCTTTATTTAATACTAGCTAATAGGTAGTACTATCCCTAATAATAATTATATTACTATAAAGGTAAGTAAGAGCTAATAGTATATAGTTTATATTAGATATAAAGCCGAGAGTACTAGTAATAGTACTATTAAATAATATAATATTCTTTTCTAAACTCTAAATACTATTAATAATAGTAATTATTACCTTTATTATATTTTTAAAGATACTTTTAAACTTATTAGTATCCTTTACTTTACTTAATAGGTATATAGTAACTATATAAATACCTATAATATAGGCTAAATACTATACTATATAAGGTATAATAATAAGAATATCCTTACCCTTAAAACCCTAATTAAAAAGCTAGATTAGGAGATTAAGACTATATTTAGTAAAGGGTATATTAAATCTTAATTTAGTAATTAGATTTATATTAATTTTATCTATAGTCTAGATAAAATAAATCGTCTTCTTTATACTAAGTTTCTTCTTAAAAAACTCGTGGATAAGGGGGATATTAGGCTAGTTATTAATACTAAAATTAGTATATAATTACTTACCTAACTAGACTATATTTACTAAGTTAGTAATATCCTCTATATACTAGTATTATAGGTCTAACCAGAGCTAGGGGAGACTACTAAGTAGAAGGTATATAAATAATAAAATACTAGTCTACTTCTAAAAATAGGAGTTCTTAATAACTTTAGCTAATCCTATAATAGGAGATAGTTAATAGATATTTCTAAAAAGAATATAATAGGTACCTAGTTATAACTAAATATAGGGGTAAAGTACTTAATACTTAGTAGTTCTACTAGCCTTATTCTAGAATATAGTATAGACCTATAACTTTATATATATATAATACTCTAATAGGGTATATAATATTATAAAGATAATATAGGTAACCTTAGCTAAATAGACTACTATATAATTTATAACTATATTAAGTATCTCTATATTCTTAAACCCGAATTTATAGCCTTTACTATATTTATTAAGTAAGTTATAAAATAACTTATACTTTTTTAGATTTAGGTTAGTAATAGAATAGTAGAGTCTATCTACTATAGAAATACTAGTAAGATATAGTATCTACTATTCTTTAAATATATAGCCTTCTTTTAATTATATATTATTAAGGGTATTATTCTTTTTTATTAATAATATATATAATATATAGTTAATTAATAGTTCCTCTATACTAAATCTACTAGTAGTATTATTATTAATAGTAGTAGTAGAATTATTAGGGCTAAATATATACTCTAAGTAAGTATTAATACCCTTATATTTAGTAAATATATTTTTCTACTAGACCTTCTTCTCTATTACTTATATATACTAGTAAACTATAATAGGGTATAGAATATTAGTATTAAGGTAGTCTATATAGTACTTTTTATATTATATTATAAGGTGGCTATATATCTATATAGCTAGTTTATTTAGCTATATATTAATAGGCGAGATAATCTAGAGCTATTCTATATTATAACCTCCTATAAATATTTTATAGTAATAGTATATAGTAGTCTTAATTAGTCTAGATTTATCTATACTATTAGTGCCTTATATAAGGCTAACTATACCTTATAAACTCTTTAAAAAGGTAAAATATATTAGCTACTTATTTTTTAGTCTAATAGTATAGGTAGCTTAGTTAATAATAGTATCTATAATTTTCTACCTATACTTCTTAATATATAGACCAAAATAGTTATATATAGGGAGGCTAAGTATATTATTATTTAAGAGTATATTAAATAGATATTATAGCTTCTTCTTTTTTTAGAATAGCTTTTATAGGGTATTAATTTTATACTTAATCTAGTTCTTTAGTTCCTTAGTCTAAATATAGATCTAGATTTCTAGATAATAATTTAGTATAGCCTATAGCTTATTAATATCTTTATAATCTCTAGCCTTTATAATATAATTAGCTAAGAATTTAGATACTAGATTAAATCTAGACTTATAATTATAAAGTTATTAAATCTATATATAGTACTTTAGACCCCTACTAAAACTATTTAGGGGTATAATACTTCTATACTATATATTACTCTTATTTATATTTTTACTAAAAAACTAAATATTAAATTTACTATTAATATAAAGGTTTAGATACTTATTTATAATTATAAGCGCGAAATAGAGGTATTAATTAGGGTTTTTACTAATTTTAATTAGGTATATACGTGTTAGTATAAATACTATATTTAGTATTACCTTAAATTCTATAATAGTATTAAAGAAGTATATAACTAAAAGCTTATTATAGTAATTAAACTATTTATAAGCCTTAATCTTATATTAGGGGTATATATTAGGGGGTAATTCTATTTTAAGTTAGATATTAATCTTCTTATATAGAAACTAATTAGCTAAGGTATTATATATATAATAATTATTTATTAATATATTAGTTTTAATTATAGTATTTTTAAATTATAAGGTAGTAATAGTATAGAAGTAGATATCTATCTAATAATACTCTAGTATTATATCTTAAAGTATATATATATAAGATATAAATAGGCCCTATTTACTATTAAATAATAGACTAAAAGTAAGGTAGTCTATTACTTTACTATTATTATTTTTATATAATTCTACTAGCTAGATAATATAGTAGAGGCTAGAGGTAGTATTCTCTTTATAAACTAATTTATAGAACTTATTATAGTCTAAAGTACTAAGTTACTTAAAATTATACTTATTTTCCTCTAAAAGTAAGGGGTTATTAAAAAATAGGTTAAGTAAAAGCTTATAAATCTTAATATTCTATAAAAGATTAAAGATAGATATTTAAAGGATAATTTTTTTATAAATCTAATAGCCTTTTATATCCTTACTTAGGTATAAGATTACTAAGTATAGATATATAAATAAAATATATTTAGACTATACTATTATAAATATTATAACTTTTAGTTAACTAACCTCTAGTATCTTAAATATACTAAGAGGGGGTCTAATATCCTCTATAATATCTAGATTAGTTAGTACTTTAATAGGTATATTTATAGTAGTAGATATCTTAGTAGGAGTATCTTTAGTAATAGGTACTTTAATAGGAGTAGCTATATATTAGATTATATAGTATATATTAATTATATAGTTAGTACCTAAATAGTAAAAATACTTATTTAGATACTTTTTATACTTATATTCTTTTTTACTATAGGCTATATACTTATTAGGTAATTAATAGTCTAATATTAGGTAACCTAGGTTACTATATTTATAGTATATTTAGTTAGAGTATTTAGCTTAAAGGTAGCTAGATTACTTATACTAGTTATAGAGATAGCTAGGGTATTTAGCTTAAAGATAATTAGGTTACTTATACTAGTTATAGAGATGGCTAGGGTATTTAGTTTAAAAGTAGCTAGGTTACTTATACTAGTTATATATTTAGTTAGGGTACTAAACTTAAAAATAGCCAGGTTACTTATATTTATTATAGAGAAGTAATAAGTTTTTTCTACTAATAGGCTTTTTCTTTATAAAGACATTATCTATATAGAGGCTAGAAGTACTATTATCCTTATTATTAGCTTTATCCTTAATTTTATTATTAGTATTATTAGTAGTATTCTTCTTTTTTACTAAATAGATTATAAATATAATAATACCCTTAGAGAACTTTCCCTTAGATAATAGGTAACTAGTATTATAAGTAATAAAATATACTACTAGACTATCTATAATAGTAATAGCTATATAGTAGTTAGTAGCTTATTAGGGTACTTTTATATATAGAGAGTATACCTTTAGTAATTTATAAAATAGGTAGGTATATATTTATAGAGTATAATTATAAAGGCTCGCCACGCTAGTCTAATATAAAACCTAAAAATAAAAAAAAGGTATTAAGGTTAAAGGGGCTATTTATAGAATTAAAAGAAGGAGTAAAAAAGAGAGGGGACTATTTAAATATTTTAGTTATAGATAAAAAGTTTATAGTTAGTATAAGTAAGTAGAGACTATAAATACCCTAGTTATATAACTAGTATAGGTATATCCTCTTTAGTAGTTATATTACTTTAATAGCTCGACTCCTAGCTATACTACTTAGTAACCTAGTAAGTTATTTATAATTAATACTCTCTATTATATACTAACTAACTAGGTCTAGAATAGTTTTTATAATTTCTTTTTACTCTTTTATTCTATAGTAGAATAATCTAGTATAATATCTCGGATTAATACTATCTATTATATACTAACTATCTAGGTCTAGAAAGATACTTTTAATATATTTTCTACTCTTACTCTATATTATAGTACTAACTAGTTAGTTATATTTAGATATATAGCTCTATACTTCTAGGTAGTTCCCTTTATACTTTCTTCTTATATTATATTAATATTATACTCTATATAAAATATATACTCTATATCTTAATATAGAATAATATAATCTACCTAAGTATAACTAATTTCCTATTCTTAAGTATATATTTACTAATTCCCTTCCCCTATATAATAGTAACTTTGACGCGATAGCTTAATATAATAGCTTAGTATAATATAAAAATCCTATACTCTACCTATTAATATAGGCTTATATAGTTTTAAATAAAATTAGCTTATTATACTATATATTTAAACTAATTAATATTACTTTATCCTACTTTCTACTATTAAGTATATATTTATATTTCTTTTACTAAGGTAATAGAGAGCTTACTATAATAGCTTAATATAATATAAAAATCCCTATACTCTATTTATTAGTATAAACTAGTATAGATTTATAAGAAGTTAACTTATAATCTAACTACTATACTCTAAATATTAGTCTATAGTAAGGTAACTTTACTCCTTTAATTATTCTATTCTTAAGTATTTCTTTACTATTTATTTTTACCCTAGTAATAGAGAGTATAATATAATCTAGTATTAATACTATATTAAATTATTTACTTTTTTAACTATCTATACTAACTAATATAAAAATATACTAATAGACCTAATCTTATAACCTACTATTTACTACTAACTACCCTTTCTAGCCTTATATAGTTATTATATACTAAGCTTCTATAATACTACCTTTAATACTACTTAACTAGGTTTAGTTTACTACTTACTCTAAATCTATAGAGCTTAAGGATACTAATTATAAAACCGCGTTTAGCCTTACTACTAGCTAGTTTAAGGGTATTAAAGAATAGCTAAGGAAGTACTACTCTATAATAAATCCTACTAATATATAATATAAAGACTATAAGTCCTTTTTTTAGAGTACTTATACTATCCTAGTACTATAGAAGATCCCTATATTAAATATTTAAAAAATCCCTAATAATATATAGAAAGTATATATCCTTTATATAATACTAAACTAGTATAGTAAATCTAAGTCTATAGTAAAAAAGACTACTCTAATAGTTAAGCCTAAATTATCTATTAAGCCTAAATTATCTATTAAGTCTAAATTATCTATTAAGCCTAAATTATTTATTAAGCCTAAATTATCTATTAAGCCTAAATTATCTATTAAGTAAGAGTTATTTATTACACGAGTATTAGTCTAGAAGAATAGACCTAAATAAATAGTAGCCTTAATTAAAAAACTAATTAATAAGCTAATTAATAATATATACTATAATTTATATAGAATTTTTATCTAGACTAAAATATATCCTTTATTTTATACCTAATTATAGTAAACTAAGCTTATACTTAACTTTATATAATATAAGATATTAGATAAGCTAACTAAACTTAGTATTATTAATATATCTTAGATTAGTAATACTAATAGGGTATAGTAGGTATTATTAGTAAAAGAAGCTAATATACTATTTAAAACTATATAGAATTATCGCGTTTATATATAAGAGGTAAAAAAGAAGTATATTTCTATTTAAACCTATATAACTCTTAATACTATAATTTAAGAACTTTTAGATTTTAATTTTAGTAAAACTACTATATCTACTATTCTATTCCTAGAGTTACTAGAGAGTAATAAAATTAGTATAGTAATAAAAATAAAAATAAAGTAGAGTAGAAATATACTATTATTTCTATTTTATAAATACTATTAGGTAAACTTAAGAACTAGTACTAAAGACTATAAAATAGGTAGAGTAGAGCCTCTTACTTATTATATAAAAAATAGCTTAGTTATAAATAATATACCTATAAGTAACCTTACTATATTACCTAATAACCTTATAGGTAATAATAGTAGTAACTCTAATAGGATATATACTATTTTAGGTAGTATAAATAATTAAGACTTAGATAGCTATACTCTTAGTAAGGGTTAGATTAGCCTAAATAGTAATACTAATATATTATAGTATAGTCCTAGTCCTATTTATAGCTAAATAGTTAAAGATATTATATATATAGGTATTATTACTACTATATTACCTAGTAACCTTATAGGTAATAATAGTAGTAACTCTAGTAAGATATATAATAATCTAGATAATATAGATAATAAGAACCCTATTAGTAGTATTATTAGTAAGCCTCTAGCTAGTAGTAGTAAGTACTCTTCTCTTTTATATACTTATAGCGATCTTAATATAGTTATAACTAATACTAAGAAAAATAACTAGAATAAAAACCTTTTTAGTAATTATAGTTTAATCTAGTTTACTTATAATTTCTATAATAGTTATAGATCCCTTAGATTTAAAAAAAATATTAACTTTAAAGGACTAGGTATCTAGAATCTCGGCTTAAGTAAGGAAAAGGCTATCTTAATTAATAGTAAGTCTAAGATTAATAGTAATATCCCTCTAGTCTAGTATACCTTATATTATAAAAAAAAGTACTCCTACTTAGTCTATAATATAGAAAATAAGGAGTATTTATTTAAAAACCCTAATAGTAATTATAAGGGCTAGATAGTACTATATAATAGTATTAATAAGGATAAAGTAATTAAATTTAAGAATAATAATTATAATAATTATAATAGTATATTTCTAGTTTTTTAAATACCTAAGGAGCTTATACTAGTTAAGAAGTATATAAGAATTTATTTAGAAGTAGTATAATAAAGATTAGAGGTACTCCCTTAACTTAGTAGGGATAAACTAAGGTAGACTAATAGTATCCCCTTTAAGTACTTTAGGCTAGTAGAGGGTATTAGAATTAAACCCTACTAGATTTTCTTTATTATAGAGACCTTCTAGCTAGAATATATAATAGTAGGTAATAGTATCTATAGTAATAAGCTAGGTATAGATAAAACTATTAAGTTTATACTTAAAATAGTTATTATAAAGTACTATAAGGTTAACTATACTATAGTTATATAATACTAGGCCTATAGAGACTTCTTATAGTATCTAGTACTAAATATATCTAATAAATCTATTTACCTTTTATAAGACTTACTACTAATTACCTACTAGTATACACTATATAACTATAAAACTATATACTTAAATAAAACTTCTAAAATTAGTAGTATACTAATTATTACTCTATATAGTACTTTTAATAGTTTTAAGTATAATATTTAAATACTTCTTAAGGGTAGTTAGTTTTTTAAAAGCTACTCTAGGCTTAGGTTTACTTTTAAATTAGGTATAAAGGGTATATAAGTATCTAATAAGTAAGACTAATATAGTCCTCTTAGTACTAAGGAGGTTAGTATATATACTTAGTATTATATTTAAAAATAGCTTTACCTATATAAAATTATTCTAAAGGAGAATTATATATAGATAAATATATTTAAAATTTAATATAGGGTAGTATAGTTAAATATTATTTTAGGATTTATAAAAACTAAAATTATAAAGGTTAGGTCTACTAGTAGCTATATACTAGCTATAGCTTCTAACCTTATTATTCTAATTATACTAGACTACTTTAGAAATATCTAGGTTAAGTTTAGCTTATTAACCTAGGTTAAGGGGGTTAAGATAAAACCTAATAGTAGAACCCTAGCCCTAAATACTAATTACTTAAAGGACTATCTATATAATATATAACTCCTTATAGTTAAGTCTTTAGTATAGAATAAGTTCTATAAGGGTATAAATAGTATTTAATAATAAATAATTCTTAACTTTACTTATAATTCCTTTTATACCGTATATAATACCTACCTAATTATATAGGATATATCTAGTATACTAACTTATTTTAACTAGATTAAATATTATATCTTCTATACTTTAAAACTCTATTAGCCTAAGTAGATAAGTATAAAAGGTATATATTAAGTTCTCTAGTAGTTAGATCCTATATCTAGAGTAAAGATACTTAATATATTAGGGAAATTAATTATAAAGATAGTTAGTAATATAAGTATAAAATATAATAAATTATAATAGTTAGACTATTATAAAGTAATTATAAAGATAGTAGTATTTACTATACTACTCTTTATAACTATATGGCCTCTTAATACCCTTTAGTATAATAGTAAGCCTATTATTAATATAAAAATAAAGTTAGTCTATAAAAAGATTACTATAAGGCTAAATAAAGATAAGAGATACTAGATTATAGAGGGGGAAAATACGCTAAATACTAAGGTTAAGTATAAGTATAAGGAGGATTATATAAAATATAGTAAGGGTAAGCTTAGAATTAAGCCTATAAGAGGTAAGTAAACTAGTATATATAGCTATATTACTACTATAAATATAGTAAATATAGTATAGTTAATATATTAGTAATAGGGTAAAAAGGATAGATAAGGGAAATCTAGTAAGTTTACTAAAAGCTATAATCTACTTAAATTTCTAGCTTTTCTATATAACTCTAATATATAGAGAAAGCTACTAGAGATATATAATATAAAAAATAATATAAAATAGTTAGTAGGGAAAGAACTCCTATATAAAATTATAAAAATAAAGTATTAGAATAAGAAGTCTAATAAAATTATTATAGAAACTTTATAATTAAATATTACTAAAATAGTTAATACCCTTATATTTAAAGAGTTTAGAAGGAATAATATTTATACCTATACCTCTATAGTAATAGAGAAGAAGTATAGCCTCGCCCTAAATTTTTTCTAAGAAGATAAATCTAATAGTCCTTAGATTATAATATTAATATTAAAAATAGGTAGTATAGGGTTAAATTTATAGTCTACTAATTATATTATTCTCTAGAAGCCAAATTATAGTATTTAAAAGCTTAAGTAGCTCTTTACTAGGGTCTATTATCGAGGTTAAATAGAAAAGGAGTACTATATATATATACTTATTAATAATATATTATTCTTAGAGGTATAACTAGACTATTAGATAGAATTAATAAAGGTATTTAAAAATATTATAAGTAGAGGTATTAATCTATATAATACTAGTACCTACTAGTAGAATAAAGAGATTTAATAATAGTAGACTATAGGATAGAGTATACTAGATAGTTTTCTAGTTACTTATTAATCTAGGTTATCTCTTTTATAGGTTTTTACTTATAAGGAGGGTAACTATTAACTAGAGAATATAGTATATATATAATAGTTTTAGATTTTAACTTTATAGATAGATAGCTTCTTTTTATCTAATATATTCCCTTATACTTTTACCTACCTACTCTAGAATCGTGTCTATTACTTAACTACCCTATCTATAACTTCCTACCTATTCTAGTAAAAAATATTAATATAACTAGTAATTAATTAAATAGCTATATAGAGAATTTATTTAGGAACTTAGAGATAATATATTATATAGATATTATCTATTTAGTATTAGTATAGTAGAATTTTCTATTAACTTATCTCTATTTATAGAGTCTACTAGTAGTTAATAGTATTTTCTATTAGCTCGTCTCGGTTTATAGAGTATACTAGTATAAGGATTTAAAAAATATTTTACCTCCCCTTAGTTTATAGAATCTACTAGTATTTAATAGTATATTTTAGAAGGTTATTTTAGTCTATAGAGTCTACTAGTATTATATAATACTTTCTATTAGCTTACCTTAGTTTATAAAGTATATTATTAATTAAAGACCTTATTAGTAACTACTAACTTTACTAAAATTATTATTAAAAATACTAAAGCCTTTATATTTAATATTTTTTTATACTTAGTATAATAGATACTTATTTTCTATAATATAAATAGTAATACTATTAACGCCATTATAAATTAACACGAATTAGTAGTAGTTTATACTAAATAGGGGCGATATATATAGCTCTTAAGGAGACCCTAAATTTACTATAAAGGTTATAGAGCTTGGTTTCCTTATAGGGCCAATATATTACTCGATAACTAGCTAATAGGAAGTTATATTAATTAATTTCTAGTAGACTCTATAAACTAACGTAACTTAAATAACCCTAAATAAGAGTAAATCTAATAAGGAAATTAATTACTATAATACTAAGTATACTAATAATAGAAAGCTATTTACTATCTTTTACTTTTACTATTACTTCTTAAGTAAGTTATTTTTAATATAGAAGTAATATTTTTAATAGAGTTTCTTAAGGACTTATATATTATTAGGTATACTCTAAAGCCTATTAACTTAATTAAATATAATAATAAAGTAATCTAGACTTTAAGTCTAGAATAGCTTTAGTATATATTTACTTATTAGAAGTACTAGGAGGAGGACTAATAATAACTTAAGTATAAGTAGTCTAGATTAGAGACTATAGCTAGAGATAATAATATAGTTAGGGATAATAATATTAAGGTACTCTAGGTAATAAATTTAAGAAAGGAGCGATATAAGTAATAGAGGCCTATATAGAGTAATAAGTACTAGATACTATAAATCTCTAGAGACTTAAAGGTTTTAATTCTAGAGATAAAATATAATAAATTCTATATACTAAAATAAGTTAATAGAAATTTATATTAAATTATAGTAGGGTTAAATAATAGTGGACCCTATAAACTAAGGTAAGCTAATAAAAAGTCTAGTTAAGTACTAATAGACTCTATAGACTAAAGTAATATTATAGAAAATACTATTAAATACTAGTAGATTTTATAAACTAAAGGGATATAAAAATAGGAAGTTATAATACTTTATAATAGGAAATACCTTTAATCCCTTTAATTTTCGAAACTAGGGGAGTAAGGGTCGCTTATTTAGAATCTTAGCAAAGATTAAGGGCTATAGTATTTAAGATATAATAAGAAAAGTAAGAATAGTAAAAATAAAAATATATTTATACTAGCTTATATACTATACTAGTAGAGTCTAGTTAATATATATATAATATATTATATAAGGGAATACTATATTATAAACCTATTCTAAGTAGTTATTTAGACCTAGAATTTATATTATTTTTTTCTATATTTTTATTACTCTATAATTATTAAAATAATTACTATAAGCCTAATATAAGCTCTATTACCCCTAAGACTTAGTATATTCTTATATTATATCTACTCTATTTATAGTTAAGATAGAAAGGGTTTATATCTTTAATTAGTAGTACTATATTATTAAACTAGTAGTAATATCTATTATAATAAGCTAACTAGAAAACTACTAGTTTATAAATAACTTTAGTATATAGAGTAAAAGTATAAATATTCTAATAAATAATAGAAAGTATATAGACTACTACTACTATTAATTAAAAGAACCTCTAAAAAAGAGTTATCTATTTCTTAAATAAAGCTACTATTAGACTTAACTATAAAATACTCTATTATACTATATAAAATTTATATTATCTCTATTAAATACTATCTATACTCCCTACTTACTACTTAATTAAGAATTCTAAAGTATTAAGAGCCCTTTATAACCTTAATTTAATTTACTATTAGCTTTTTTTCTTTAGTACTTAGAGTACTTAATAGTATATACACAACCTTATTTATTACCTACTAAAAATTAACTACTCTCTAATAAGGAAGAGATATTAACCCTAGTAGTAGAGGTAGTATACCCCTACTAATAAAAGGCCTTTTATATAGGGTATTACTTAGTCCTGAGATTATATATAGAATTTTATACCTAGATAGTATTTTATATAAATAGGCTTTTAATAGCTTAAATTATTTTCTTTTACTAGTATATATATAGAGATATATACTATATATAAGAGGGAGTCTATAAATAAATATTTTAATATTACTATAGGTTTAAAATATACTACTATCTAGTTTTAACCTTAATTAAGTTAGGTTTTTACTCCTTCTTATTTTAAACTTATATACCTATCTTTACTCTTCTATTACTAGTAGTTATTACTATAAGTCTAGTAGGAAATAGGTTTTATAAAACTATAATAGGTCTAATAGTATCTAATTAATATAGCTATAGAAATATAGAAATATAAGTTATAAAAAGTATATAATAAAGTCTACTATCTTTAACCTATTATAACTAGCTAGGGATATATATTTTAGTTATAGTATCTTAGTAGAACTATATACTACCTAGAGTACTATTTAGAGGTCCTATAGTATATATTAATATTAGTATATAGTATAGTTATTCTACCTACTAAGGAATATACTATTTTTATCTTACTAGTAATTATATAGATATAGTAGAAATAGGTATAGATAGTAGTAGTATAGTAGGGCTTTATTATCTATTTAGTTATATAGTAAGTAAGTATAATTACCCTATAATAGGCCTCTATAGGACCCTTTAGTATAGTTAAAGAGTTAGCCTACTATAAAATATATAAAGTAGAAATCTATATACTAGTAGTAAACTATATAATAGATTTATTTAAGTATTTCTTCTATATTATAGATATATTAGATTACCCTATTATATATATCCTTATACTTTTAAGTTATATATACTACCTTTATCCTCGTGTTAATAGGGGTAAGTACTAGGGAAGGAAAACTAGATTCTATTTACTATATTAGTAGCGCTATAATATAAGGAGGGGAGGAGAGGGAAAGATTTTTATATATACTTACTATAGAGTAGGCTATTATATCTACTTAGAATAGGAAAGGTAGTAATAGAGGCTATATATATATATACTAATAGTAGAATAAGAGTAAATAAAGATATTAATATAGAGAAGAGTATAGCTTATAAAAAAGTTATAGCTTATATAGGTAAGGAGATATATATTAGAAAAAAGGTTAGTATTAATACCTAGGCTAATAAGGATATATTAGGTATATTAGCCCTAAACCTATATAATAGAGTACTTAGAATAAAGGGAGTATAGAAACTATATAGGGATTCTCTAGATTTATATATAGTATAGTTTATCTACCTATTAAAGTATTAGTTAAATATAATATAGATATAGGTAGGTCTATTAAAACCTAAAAGTATTATCTTATCTATAATCTACCTTATATAGCTATTAAGCTTATCTATATAGGTATATATACTATTATTATATATAATATAGGTAATAACTAGTTTCCTACTATATTCTACCTATTTAGACTCCTATCCCTAGTTAATACTATTATTAGATACCTTAAAATAGATAACTATATCTATATTAATAAGGTTAGCCCTAGTAATAAGTATACTTATAGTAAAGATAATATCTTTCTTATACTTATTAAATATATTTTATACTATCTCCTTCTCCTTAGCTATTATTTTTCTATAGTATATAAATAACTTTTTATATTTATCTATATTAGTATAGAGGTCCTTATAGGCTATATAACTACTAATAAAGATAATAATCTTATAGTACTATTATAGTTTATACTAGATATAGGATATTATTATTAATATTATAGCCTATTTCTCTATTAGTTTAATAGCTTAATAGGATAGGTTAGAGTAGGTAGTAGACTTCTATATAACCTTTATATATTTATTAAGTACTAGTATATTATATATCTATACTTACTAGTTAAATAGAATAGTAGCTAAGAGTAGAAGTATTAGTATACTAAATTAGTCTAGGGTATAGAGGTTAAGTAGATTTTTATAATATTAGTAGTTAGGAAGTAGAATATAATAATATTTATCTAGTACTAGATACTTTAGCTTACTATTTATATACTACTAGTATATAAAATTTTTAAAGGTATCTATATTAATATATTTAGGTATAGTAATAATAATATATATAAATTTATAGAACTATTTTATTCTAAATATACTAATATAGATCTTTAGCTTATAATATTTACTTATAATATTATTCTATATAGTAATAAGTAGGATAATAACTATAGTTTATCTATAGTTATTTTTTAGAGTAGTAGTAGGTAATAGGTATTTATTTATTTTACTAGTACTAGTAGGCGCGATATAGGCTACTATACTAACCCCTTTAAATAGTAAGGCTAGTACCTACTTATTCCCTAGCTATAATATCTAGTTTTTAGGAGTATTAT
This sequence comes from Karstenula rhodostoma CBS 690.94, assembly GCA_010093485.1. Lineage (NCBI taxonomy): Eukaryota > Fungi > Ascomycota > Dothideomycetes > Pleosporales > Didymosphaeriaceae > Karstenula > Karstenula rhodostoma. Next base: position 2,000,190 of record MU001497.1, on the reverse strand, counting down.
TACTAAATAGCTTATATATATTTACTAAGCCATATAAGGTAATATATTCTACTAGCTAGTCTATACTATTACTACTACCTTTTTCCTTTTCCTCTCTAGTATTCCCTTATATATTAAAGTTACTTATATTAAAGTCGAGGTAGCTATACTACTTATAGGAGATATATATATAGATATTAAGTTAACTATAACTAAATATTTATATAAAGATATATTATATCTCTTTAGTATATATTACTACTATAGTAGTAGATATATATTTTATCTATACCTTATAGTCTTCCTTATACTCCTTTTTCTAGACTACCTCTACCTATTCTTCTATTAGTATTTTTATACTATAGGGTAGAGATATCTTCTTATTCTACTAATATTAGAAGGTAATTATTAAATACTAGAGTATTAATATATTAATATCTAGCCCTATAATCTATTATATTATATAGTTAAGGAGTATAGTAAATTACTAACTATTCTTTTACCTATACCCTACCTTATTACTCTAGAGGTAGTAGCTATATATATAATAGTAGTATAACACTACTAGACTATTAGTAAATATAGTTATAGTAATAAGCTAGTAGAATAGATAGATAAGCTATATATACTAAATAAAAAAGGAGCTAATATATTATAGAAGGTAATAATATACTATATAGATAGTTTTATCTTTATTATAACCCTTATAGTAGTAGGGTATAACTATAATAAGGCCTAGAAATAGGAATAGATTACTAGTATTATTAATAGATAAGTTTTTATATATAATACTTAGTAGCTCTATTAGGTATATAGGCTACCTACTAGTAAAGTAAATAAGTAGGAAGATAGTATTAAGGAAAACTTATATTTATAATAAGTAAGTTAGGGGGAGAGAAAGATAATAGGTATTAGAGAGGTATCTATCTTTATACTATACTTATCTATACTAACGTGGTTATCTAGATTACTAGATATTATTTTTACTTTACTAGTATTAATAGTAGTAAAGGCCTACTTAACTATATAGTTTTACTACTTATTAAGAGGCGGGCTATTTAGTTTAAAAGGGGAGTAACCTTTATTTTAAATACCTAAATTATATAATATCTTATCCTAGAGGATTAGTAGTAGGGATATAATACTACTATAGCTAGTAATATTAATAAATAATACCTCTACCTCTTAAACTAATATCTATACTATATCCTTATACTCCTTAAATAATATTTTAATACTATAGATAATAATATTATTACTATTCTATTATATAAAGCTCTATACTATATCTCTATATTAGAAAATACTAAGGTAATACCCTATAGTAATAAGCTAGAATATAGGGGTATAGGACTTAATACTAAAGTAGATATAGATAAAATCCCTTAACTCCTAGTTAACCTTTTAGCTATAGTTCTATAAGGTAGTTAGAATATTTCCCTTATTAACTAGTACCTTTATATTAGTAGTAGAGGTATTACTAAATAGTATAGTTTTTTTTACTATTAAACTAGTATTATCTATTTTATTATCTATAGCCAGGGCTACTATAGTAGCTTTTATATTCTTCTTTTTATTTCCCTTTTTCTTCTCTTTATCTCCCTCTTCCTCCTCTTTATCTCCCTCTTCTAGCCATGTTATAATTATCTCCTAAAAGTACTAATATACTATAAGATAATAGTATTTCTTTAGTATAGATATATCTATAGTAAAGTTATATATCTACTTAAAACTAGACTTTTATAGGTTTAGGGTAATAAATATAATTACTATTATAATAGTTAAATTAAAGTTACTCCTACTAGTAGTCTACTATATAAGTACTAGCTAGAACTTATAATATATCTATTCTAAAAGAGCTAGGGTCTAGTAATTATAGGCTATAGCTAGGGTTATAATAATAGAATTATCTACTTTTATTAGATATATATAAATACCCTCCTATACTCTTTTTACTATCTCTAATACTTTTAGTATTAGTAGATAGTCTAGGCCCACCTTAAATACTTAGTAGAAGAAGGTAAATATAGATAGTATTATATTATAGTAATAATCTAAGAAGTTTTAATAGTATATAAGGGGTATTATAGGTATATAGTTTAGATATTCCTATATAACCTATATATAGGCCTAGTAGGAGGTACTATATATAACTATATTCTACTAAATCTAAAATATACTCTTTATAGTATTTTATAGAAGAGTAAGTCTTAGGTATATCTAGATAGCTAGATATATATAGTTTTATACTATATTTTACTCTATATTACTAATAACTTTATAGAACTTTATATATTTAAGGAAGGAGTTTATAATATACTTAGTAGTAGATAGTACCTTATTATACTAGTAAATAATATTCTTATCTAGTCTCTTTTATACTTAATTAATCTATAATATAAACCAATTTACTATAGTATAGTAGGTAGTAGCTATAGTATATAGTATATATTAGCTTTTCCCTTTCTCCTTTATATCTACCTCTATATTTACCTCTATAAACTAGCCTTCCTCTTTATCCTTAGTATCTACTACTAAGGGAGATATATAGGGTTAAGGTATAGAATACTATACTTTAAAGTACTATAATTCTTACTTATTTAGTTAGAGATATTATAAAAATATAGCCTAATAATAGGTTATCTATATATTAGTAGTAGTAGTATAAATATTTATACTAAAGTTATAACTCCTAACCCTATATATTATATAGAGGTAGTTCTTTATATTTTTAATTATATTTACTATCTCCTTTTTAAATATTATTCTATAGGTATTATATTTAAGATCTAGTATTAGTAGTACTATACTACTAATGGCTATAGAAAGAGTAGTAGATAAGATAATTAACTAGATTATATTATTCTATAATAAGTAGAGTTATATATATTTACTATTTATAAGTTTCTATACCTCTTTATATTACTAAATAGATATATTCTTATAGGTCTTAGACTTAAAGTATAATTTAATATCTAATAGGAGGATATAATAGTAGTAGTATATATAAATAATAAGGCTATATTCTATATTAATATAGATAAGGTTTTATATAATATAGGATAGTTAATACTTATAATAATAGAGAAAAATAAGGATTAATAGAAATTCTAAGGTTAATAGGAAATATTCTAGGGATTATAGTTAGATTAGAGGGGTAGTTATATTAAGGAAGATTTAGATCTAGCTATAGGATTAAAATTAGCTTAGTAATTCTATATAGTTTAGGGGCCAGTCTTTTCTTTCCTCTAGAAACTTATACCCTTCCTCCTTTATTACCTTTTTTTTATACTTCTAACTATAACTATAACTATTCCCTAAACCTAATTACTACTATAACTTCTTTTTATACTTTTACTAGCCTCTTATAGCTATAGCTAGTAGAGGTAGTAGATAGAAAGCTAAGTAATAAATATAATATTATACTAGTAGTATATAATAGAATCTAGAATATATATTTATATATATATACTATAGGGGAGGGTAGCTTTAGCCAGGTAAGTATATTAGTTACGCGAACGCTAGAGAATATACTATATTAGATAATTACTAATATTTCTAAAGCTAAAATAAGAAAGATAGTTAATATAATATATTAAAATCTAGATTAATAGGATAAAAATATAGCTAGACTAGGAGGTAGGTAGATATAGAAAGGTAATAGTAATAAGTAATTTAAGAAGAAGGGGGGATAGAAAGGAGATAAGCTTAGCTAATAATAATAAAAATAATAGCTTAAGGTAGTTAAGGGACACTCCGCGATACTATAGAGGAAGAGGAAGTATACTACTAAAAAGGGTATACTAGCTATAAATAAGGCGCTAGTTAATAATTTAAATTATAGCCTAATTAATATTATTATAAACTTATAGGACTAGGAGTATATAGAGGCGCCTAATAGTAAATTAAATAAGAAATATTAGTATAGATTCTATTACTATAAATAGCCTAGTATTAGAGTTAATATAGTTACTAAGTTTATTAGTAGGGGTATAGTAATTAGGTTTATAGATACCTTCTATAAGTAGTAGATAATTAGGCTTATATAGGTATAATAATATTATTATAAAAGGAAGTTATTTAAAGTCCTAGTAAATAAGAGTACCTTATTCTAAAATAGGGTATTAGATTCTATATTAGCTTTATTCTACTATTAGAATATATCCCCTGGCACTCTAATAGATAGTACTAATAAAGGGTAGTAGTAGGGTATTCTATTAAATAATAAGGTATTTAATTTTTAGTTCTAGTTCTTTAATATATAGAAAATATAGGTAAATAGTATTACTAAGTTTATATATTAATAGTAGATACTAGATTAGTTATATAAGTACTTTATTAAATTAGTAGAAAGGTTTTATAGTTAGAAGTAAGGGACTAGGGTATATAGGAGGAACTATAGGGATATTATAAAGAAGGTACTATTTAAAATTACCTTTACTAAGGACCTTAGAAAAATACCTAATAAGAGTTATAATAAGAATATATAAAGAATATTTAGAAATATATTAAACTAGAAAATAAGATAGAATATAATTAAGATAATATTTAATTTAGTTAATATCTTTACCTTAATACCTAGGGGACGTATACCTAATAAGTAGATTAAGAAGTAATTAATATAGAAGTTAGTTAGTTAATAGGCCAAGCTTATAAGGGATTATAATAGAGATATTATAGTATTATTATAAAGAATAGAGGTATTATTCCTAGTATATATAGAATAGATATAAATACCTTCTAGTTTTATATTCTTATTAGAGCTTAGAGATAAGGATAAAATAAACCCTATTAACTTCTTTCTATAGATCTTTCTACTAATTTTATAAATATAGACACTAACTATATATAGTGGCCAGGAAAGTAATAGTAAGGTAGTATATAATTAGGGTATAGAAGTAGATTTAAAAGAACGCGGTATAGGGTTTATAGATAAGTGGTATAATAATAATAGTAATAATAATAAAATATAGGGATAATAATATTAATAAAAGAGATAATATAGTAGTATTATTATAGATATAAACTAGAGTAAATATAAATAATTTATAGATTAGGTTATAGACTTAATATCCTATTTTTTAGATAAATTTAGTAAGTATACTAATCTAGTAATACTAAACTTAGATATATATTTAAATATAGTAGGTTACCTATCTTCCCCTTAGGTAACTATTATACTATTAGAGGTCTAGGATATTACTTAACTAGTAGAGGTATATTAGAAAATATAGCTTAACTATTCTAGTAGTATAATATACTATATACTTAATCTAATTATCTTAGTTAGGTTATAATAGGGACCTTAGTAATAAGCTTAATAATCTAGGTTATATTAACTAGAATCTATTTATTTTCCCTAAAGCGCTCCTAATTAAGGCTAATAGTAGTATAATATTTTTTAACCTAGTTTATAGGAGCTATTAAGAAATACTCCTAGATA
>MU001497.1:1975980-1988441 GCA_010093485.1 Karstenula rhodostoma CBS 690.94 | reverse complement strand
AGGTATCGCGTAAGATCTTAGTATATTTTAGTAACTAAAATTTTTTTTTTTAATTTAGGCCTAGGTATTTTTTTACTTTGGCGAATATACGGGCTATTATTTTCCTACTTAGGGCCCTAAAGTAAGGAGGCCTATATATATAGATCTACCTATATAATAGTATATAAAATATTACTAGATTATATTATCTAAGATAAAAATTATAGTAAAGGCTACTATAGTAGATTCTTAATATTATAGTAAAAAAATATAAGTAAATAGTAGAATATATCTATAAATTAAAATTATCTATACTAACTATTATTATATAGTTCTAGACTATAACCCTATTTTAATCTCTATTACTATTAGACTATAGTTTTAAACTATAACTCTATTTTAATCTCTATCCTTTACTTTAATTTCTATCCTCTACTTTAATCTCTATTATACTATAACTATATAATACTATTTACTATTTCCTCTTTTTATTATCTTTACTAGACTTTTTTAGTACTATAATTAAATAGTTTATATCCTTTAAACCTTTATAGGCCTTAACCTACTTTATAATTTAATTATATTTTTATATATTTAGAAATATAAGATTACTAGAAGATAGATAATATATTAGATATTACTTTATATAATTAAGTATATTCTATATATTATACTTATCTAGATACTCCTTAATATTTAATACTTACTTATTAAAATTCTACTCTATATTAGCTTCTTAGATAGCCTTAAGTACTTCTATATAGGTATTATTAAATATCTAGAAATTATTATATTATATAGGAATAATAGTTAAGTAAGTATTTTATAAATTTATTCTAGTATCTTTAGTATACTTATTAAACTTTATCTATATTTTAAATAGTATATTACTTACCTTTAAAGTATAGTTTATAAGATAGATTATATTAGATTTCTTCTTCTTTTTAGGTATAGACTTAGTATAAAAGATATTATCTAAATTAAAACTATATTTCTTTATTTAGACTATTTTATATATATCTAATTCTAGCCGCCCTAATTTAATAATATCCTTAGTAAAGTTATCTAGAAAACTAGATATTTTAATAATAGTTCTAGTAGAAATAGAGGCTATAAAAATATATATTATAATAGAAAATAGAACTAGAATAGGCTACTATTTAAAAGGGTACTTATAGTTCTTATACTCCTTCTTAATAAACTTTATAGTATATTTACTAAAGATAAAAAAATATTTATAGTTAATATTATTAAGGGCTATATTATACTTAGGCCTTCTAATAAAAGTATCTAGTATATTTTTATATATCTAAGTAATAATATCCTCTAGAATATTAAAGATTTTAGTAAACTTTTTAATATCGTTTTTCTTAATAGTATAGTTAAAGAAAGTAAATACTAATACTAGTAAAATAAGTAGGTTTTTACTAAAAAAGTTAGTAAGGATAATTATTATATAGGGAGTATATAGAAAAGTTTCTAGAGTACCCCTAAGTAAATTAATTTATTTATATTACTAGATACTATATATTCCTTAGATAGTAATATAGAAAAAATATATACTTAAATATTAGCTACCTTAATACTAATATTTAAAAGCCTAGTCCTCTATATTTTAGTTTAAGGGGAAATTTATAAGAGTACTAACGTAACTATTATTCTAAAGATTATAGCTAATACTAAATATCTAAAAGAATATAAGGAAGATATAAATCTTAGTCTTAATATTATTTTAGAAAGATTAAATCTAGTTATACTAGGCCGTACTATTAGAGGAATAAACTAAAAATAGTATATACCCTAATAGTTTAAAAATCTCTTAGATAAGCTCCTAAATTAGGGGTATAAAAAACTATAGAATAATTTTTTTATTATAAACTAGAGTCTAGTCTATAATAAGGGCTATAATTATTTATATTTTCGGTAAGTACTTAAGGAATTTATAGGTAAGCTAGATATTATTAAGCTTATCCTAGTTAATATTATTAGGGATAGTATTATAATCTATATCTAGTATCTTTTTAAATAACTACTAAATATAATTACTATATTCTTTTAGACTACTTTTAGAAAGTATATTATACTTTTTAAAGAGGGGGGACTAGTTATAAAACTAGAATTTATAGTTTAGATTATACTTTAGATTAAGGTAATTATTATTATATTTATATATAAAATCCTTAGGTTACTTCTCTATATTAACCTTAATATATAAGTACCTAAGGAAAGGGTAAAACTTAATAATCTAGATAGTCTTCTAAGTATAGGTATTAACTATAGGAATATTTTAATTACTAGAACTTTTATATATTATAAATATATATTTAGACTAGTATATAAACTAGTTATTATAGGTATATTTATTTAATAGCGTGAATACTTACTTAATAGTATAATAATACTTTAGTAGAATAGACTAGCTAATAGTATTTCTAGATTTAGGGATAATAGTACTATTAAAATTATATTTAAGTATAAAATATATTATAGTTAGTTATATAAGCTTTCTTTAAATAATCTATTTATTATAAGTAGGGCTTAGGATATTTATTATAAACTCTATCTAGTTATTATATAAAAATCTAAAGTATATACTATATATTATTAGTATATATTAGGGGGGAATATAGAAAAGTTTTCTAACCTCCCTATAGAGGAACTTACTTAGAATCCTTTTTATTAAGTAGGTAGGGGTTATTATAATCTAGGTAGAACTCTATAATATAGCTAGTCTTAGCTAATTCCTTATAGTATTTATTCTTATACTTAGTAAATTTATTAAGGAGGTTTAGATCCTCTAGTAGCTTTAAGTAGTTTCTAATATCTTTTATACTTCTAGATATAGGATAGCCTAATAATAGAAATAATTTATATAGATATAACTATAAAATAGTCCTCTATATAGAGTTTTAATTCTATAAAAAATCTTATATTTTATTATAAAATACTAGCCTAAATTTATAATTAAAAGTATAAATATACTTATTTAGGGATTTAGTTAGTAGGGAATTAGGCTATATCTTATAGTTCTAAAAGTTAAACTTATCTAGCTTAAAGCCGTTTTCCTTAGTAAATAATTTAACATTCTCCTTAATATAGAACTAGAAAGTATAGGGGCCAGTAAACTTAGCTATATAATTATAGGAGGCTATAAAAATAATATACTAATTATAAGGATTTTTATAGTTTTAAATACTTAAATTAGTATTAGGAAAACTAGTAACTACTTTAAAACTAGATATAACTAATAACTTATTAGAGAAGATTATAAAAATAGTAAAGTAAATTAATATTTATATAAGCTTAGTTACTATCTAATAGTAAAATCTAGCTAAGGTAAAATAAAAAAAGGGCCTAAATTTATTTCTAGACTACTTATAATTCGAGTTTATAGTAGGCTAGGTAGGTTACTTTTTATAAATATTAGTAAGTTTTAGATCGAGGTAGTATTTATAATCTAGTATAACCTATAATAAGTTAATAGGATAAAATAAAATATAGCTAGGGGGTTTATAAAAAAGTTTCCTATAAACCTACTAAAGATATACTTTAAGTATAATTACCCCTATTTAAATAGTTTTATCTAATTTAATTATATTAGTAATAATTTTACCTTTAATAGGTACTACTTTATTAATACTAGCTAGTATATTAGCTACCTATTTTATAGTAACTATCTATTACTATTTAAAAGAAAGTATTATATATAGTATTAACTTATACCTTATATTAGTAATATATATAGAGGCGTAGGCCTCTTTAAGATATATTAGGGTAAATATATTATTATTATTACCTATTTTAAAAATTTCTATACTATAGTTATTAACTTATTTAGTAGGAAGAAATACTATATTAGTTACCTTACTCTATTTACTCCTTTATAGTATATTATAGTTATCCTCTACTATAGTATTCTTAGTATCCCTATAAACTATTTCTACTTCCTCTTTAGTAACTATTTCTAATATATAGGATACTAATATACTATCCTTTACTATAGACTAGAAAGCTAGTAAAGTAATTTTTAAGTATTTCTAATAAAGATTATTAGCTATATAGATAATTAAATTCTTAGTATAATTAGAGTCTATAATAGTTTTAATATTATATAGATAATACTTTATATACTTCTAGAGTATATTAATAAAGGCTTTATATAACTAGTATTTTATAATATCTATATTTATTATATAAACTATTATTAGGTATAAATATATAGACTTCTCTAGCTAAGTCTTAGTAGCTAGGTTTTATAAAATACGAGTATCCTATTTTTTAATATTGGCTAGAAAAGATATAAAGACTTTTTTATTTAATATCTCTTAGATATATTATAGTTCTATTATACTAAGGATAGTATTATTATATATAAATATATCCTCCTCTAGCTTAGAAATTAGATTACTAACCTTTAACTATTTTATAGCTAGGTAAGAAGGTACACTTTAAAAGCTAATATTATTAGCTACCTTTTAGGTAGCTTATATATTCGTTTTTCTATTTTATATCCTAATGGTATTAAATTATATTTATATAGTAAGGGCTTTTATATATCCCTTTTAGATTAATATTATTAAATTCTTTAGGGTATATACTTTATTAAGGGGTTAGTTTAGCTATAGAATAATCTTATAACTAATTTATAGATATATAAGGATTATATCTTCTTCCTTAATTTTTACTTAGTTAAAGAATAATTATATAGGTTAGATAAGAATATACTCTACCTTTTTTATAAAGTAGGCCTAATAGAATACTAGACTCTAGGACTACTATACTTTAGATAGAGTAGTAAGTAATAGAACCTTATCTATTTTTAAAATACCCTCTTTAACTACTTTATCTAAACTTAGTAATTACTTACTAAGTTTAATATACTATATAATTTCTTTATAGGCTAAAATAATAAGTAGATTTATAATATATATTTAGATAAAGGTATTAGAAGATATAGTAAGTATCTTATTAGTAAAATCCCTAGGACTAGTAATCTACTTTAAAAAAGGTACTAAATCTAATATATATAGAATTCTATTTATATAGACTAAGGTTACTTTTATTTTATTAACTACTATATCCTTTATATCTCTACTATTACTATTATTAGATACTTTATTTTTAAAAAAAGTAACGGGTATATTATCTAGTAGTTAATTATTAGGGGGGTAGTTAGAAAAGTTTTAGAAAATATTTATATATCTAACTTATACTATAGAAGTAAAAATATATAGGTTTAATAATCTAGTATACTTTTACTTTATAGCTAGGTTAGATATAGTAAGGCCAGCTTTACTTAAATTTAATTAAGGTAAGGGAGGCTAGTTAAAGTCTAGATTATACTAGTTTAGGAAACTAAATTTATTAATATATTTCTCTAAATCTAGAATACTAGAAGAGAAGATTTCTATATTAGATAATATATTATAGGTATATAAGGGGTACTTAGAAAACTTTTTAATATCCCCCCTTAGACTAATATAAGAGTATAGTAGTTATAGGTATATAGAGATATATAGAAAACTTTTTAATATCCCCCCTTAGACTAGTATAAGAGTATAGTAGTTATAGATATATAGGGGTATATAGAAAACTTTTTAATATCCCCCCCTATACTAGTATAGGAGTATAGTAATAATAAATATAATAAGTATATTAAACTAATATAGTTCTATAGGTAGAAAAGAAGAAATAATAAAGAAAAAGGAAAACTATATACTAAATAATATTAGTAAACTAATTTCTATTATAATAGGTTCTAATTTATACTAAGTTAGTAATTACTATAAAGGTTTATAGGAAAGTTTCTAGCTTATTACTTATTTAGTTAAAGGTAGTCTATTAGCTAGGGCTATATTATTTAGAAATTTTTAGAAAAGTTTAGTATATCTAGTATCTCTTCTAGCTAAATCTAGCTAGTTACTATACTTATAATATTAGAGATACTATAGTAACTAAGGGTAATAGGAATAAAAGCTATAGTAAAGATAGTAAAAGGATATTAAAAGATAGAGTAGATAAGAATAGGGAGTAGAAAGAATAGAGAGTTTAAGTAGTATATATTTTATTTAAGTACTCTATTTACTTACCTATACTAAGCCTATATTATATAACTAGCGCGTTACCTAGATAAGAGACCTAAATAAGAGATAATTATACTTTATTTAAAATTAGGTAGGGTATTAACTTATCTATATCCCTCTATAGGAGTATCCCTTATATATTATCTAGTTATTAGCTTAATAAAATATAGATATATAATATTATTATTCTTTCTACTATATATCTAGTCCTTCTATATTCTAGTCCCTATCTTAGGTATATAGTAGGAGTAGTTAGTTATACTATCCTAATATAAGGTATATTTTTATAATCTAGTTTAGTTTTAAGATAATCCTCCCTACTTTATAGTTATCTCTAAAATCGACTACCTTTATAAAATATATTCTAAAGTTATATAGTAAGTTTATATCTTATCTATTTTTCTCTATTTCCTTAATTTTATTAATTTATTTAGAGCGTGTAGCTTTATATTTATCCTAAAGGATAGCCTAAATATTATAAATTATATATTTATTAATATAGAGACCTTATTAGGCTAGAGTAGTCCTTACTTTACTTATTTCTAGAAATATCTACTCTAGATAGTAGTTAGTAGGTATTAGATAGAACTAGTAATTATCCTTTACCTATTTATTATCTATAGTATACTAATAGGTTATAATAATATCTTTAATATATTTAGTTTAACTACTATTAGTATTAGTATACTAATCCTATTTATATTTAAATAGGTCTTCTTTAATAAAGTAAATAATATAGTATAGCCTCTAGTAGGTTATATAAATAGGTAATTTATTATAGAATAACTTAGTATATAGCTTACTAGTATTATTAGTATTCTATATAAAGAAGTCGAGTTCTCTCCTTTATTTAGTAGAGGTAAAAGGTATATATAATAGGGAGCTTACTATTTATAAATTAGGGTAGTATACTAGGGCTATATAGGTATAAACTTATTTTAGAAAGAGGATTATTTTATAGGTATTATTATATCCCTATAAGTATAGCTATAGGGTATTAGAGTATATAAGGGTAATAGGCCCTAGTATATTAGTATTAGTATTAGTACTATTAATAGCTATTTCTTTAGCTAGAGAGTTTATAGTACCTAAATAGAGCTAGTTTATATAGGAGGGTAGAATCTCGGTATATAAATATTATAAGGTTACTTAGAAGGGGTATATATTATCCTTAAGGTATTACTATCTAAAAAGCTATTAATAATAATATAATAATAGACTTTATTTAGGGACTAGAGTTATATATAAGTAAGAATAGGTATTTTTATTATATTACTAGCCTTATTAAAATATATATTAAAGATAGCGTTTACTAGTACTAGCCTAGTAAGGCTAGATTTACTATTCTAACTAATCTATCTACTTACCTAGATAAGGCTATAGAAGTTTACTAGTAGTATAAAATATAGTATTATATATATATCTAGTATATCTAGGCCTTCTATAAAAGTATTTATAGCTATTATAATACCTATCTCTAAGGCCTAGAATTATACTAGACTTATAAATCGTTTTTCCTCTTTTATCTTTTTATAATATTTAGAATAGTTAAGCTATAAAGTTAGTATATCTATAGTTATAGTAAGGTTAATATAAATAAGAATCTTTTTATATAATTAAAAAACCTTTTTAATATATTTTACTATAGCTATTATAGGGTCTATACTTATTATATATAAGGTATAAACCTTATACTAGATTTTAGGCTAAATAGTAGACTCCCTAAAGATTATAATATTAGTAGAAAGTTTAAAAAGTTAAAAGGCTTAGCTCTATTTAGTAGGTAGTAGGGTTATAAAGAGGAGTATAAGAGGGATATAGTACTTAATAAATATATAGAAATTATAAAGGTAAGGGTAATAGGCTATATTTAGAAGGATAATATAGTAGAACTTATCTACTATAATTCTCTTTAATACTCCTAATACTTTCTACCTAGTAATATAGGCCTAGAAGGAATTATTTAAAATACTTTTAGGGGTTACTAGAATAATAAATACTTATTTATTATATACTCCTTACTACTATATAGTAGCTCTAATCTATAATTTAGAATAATAATAAAAAAGGTTAGAGTAGAATACTACTAGTAGGATAATAATAATAGTTTAACTATAGTCTAAAAAGTAGATAGGAAAAAGAAAAAAAAGACTTTTACTAAATCTAGTACCTATAATATAGATAACTATACTCTCTCCTATTAAGATTATATAGAGAGTTTACTCTTATTATCCTTTAAACTAGGCTAACTTTCTAAAATTCTCTTATAATAGTTATACTATATTAATACCTAAATAATTAGAATAGATAACTTTTTTAGCTTTCTAGAGAATCTTTTCCTTTTAAATTAAAAGAAACCCTAGGACCTTATACTACTTAGTAGATATCTTAAAATATACCTCTAAATTATTAAACTTATAAGTAAAAATTCTTAAGATATCTAGAGTATAAACTATATAGGTTATTTCTAATAAATAGTTAGTTTATATTTTATAGGCTTTTACCTCTACTTTATTTATTATCTTATTAACCTCCTCCTTTAATAGTTCCTATAGTAGGTAATTAGTAGTAGAAAGCTTTTTACTAAAAGTAATAAGGAGATAATATATTATACTAATATTAATCTTTTTTCCTATCTAATAAAGTATTACCCGTCTTATAATATAACTAAGAGCCTAAAAGGTAGTCTATTACTTACTAAATAGGTTTAACTAAAATAGATAGCTCTAGACTTAATTATAGTAATAATTATATATCTCCTTATTAATTTATCCCTATATAGTAAGGTAGAAAGGATAAATAAGCTAGATATACTAGACTAAAAGGCTACCTACTTTATAAAAAAGAAAGTAGTAGATAATCTTTATAGACTTATCTCTATTATAGCCCTTATAGTATTAAAAAATAATAGTAATAAGACTATTATAGAGGAATATATTTTAAATACTAATTATATAACTATTCTTAAGTTATAAGCTTAATACCTTAGTACTATAATTAGGCTAGCCACTTATAAAATATATAAGACCTAAGAATATATTAAGGAATTCTTAAATAAGGTTATAGTACTATTATACCTAGATATAGTCTTTAATACTAGTAAATAGATAACCTTTAAAGCCCTTTATATTAAATAACTATAAAAGCTATTAAATAATAAAACTAGTATTATACTTAAGTTATAGGTTATTTATATTAAAGATACTAAAGCTAGGGGTTATATTTTTTAGGTCTTCTCTTAGTATATTCTATAGGATAGAGGGTAGTCCTATTTATATCTATATAAATATTAGCTAATAGAGGAGGGTAGATACCTCCTTAAATAGATTACTTACTATAGAAGAGAATAAAGTAAGGTCTATTCTAATTCTATAAATAATTATACTATTCCTATTCTAGTAAATAAAGATATCTAAGTTCTCCCTATATTAAAAGATACTAAGAAAGTATACTATATTAATAAACTAATTTATAGAGGTAGGGTACTCTATAGTAAGGTAATTATATACCTATATTTTAAATATATTATATAGCTTTCTATTCTAATCCTCTACCTCGTAGTTATCTAGCTTAGTAATAAGAAAGCTAGCCTTTTTTTAAAAAACTAATAAATTAGAATTAGAATAATCTAGAGCCTCTATAGATATTATATAGAGAAGTATATTTTAAAGATACTATAAACTAATAAACCTATATATCTTTTTAAGGGCTAATATATTAGTAGTAAAGTTATAAGCCTTTTAAAATCTATTACCTTAGGGGGAGAGACTAAGAAAGGCCACTAGGGTAATAAGGATAAGTTTAAACTAAGTAGACTAGCTAATTTATTCTAGTAAGGAGAGCTAGAAAGTATAATAATATCCTTTAAATAGGTTTAAATATATATAGTTATAGTACTCTTTAATAGTAGGGGGAACTTCTATTATATCTAGGTAGGTTATAACCTACTTCTAAGCTAGTTACTAATATTTTTATAAATAAAAAATCTTAGGTTATATAGCCCTAGGAGATAAAGTATAAAAGAAGAAGAGGAAAATCTTCTAGAAAGGGTTAGTATAGTAAAGAGTAGAATTTTAGTAAAATTTAATAGGAACTATAGAAATATTATATTTATACTCCTATATTACTTAAATTTATATAAAGCGGGAGGTTTTTATTACTATATTTTATTATATACTAGCTATACTCTTTATAGTAGTATATAGGTAAAAGAGCTTAAATTTAAATTTAGCTTTAGGTATAGTAATAAACGCTAGGCACGTTTACTATATAGTAATACTAGTAAAGATCTCTAAGAATTTAGTATATACTATCTATAGGTTTATAGATATAAAAGGTATACTAGGTATAAATTATAGTTATTATTCCTATATATACTATACCTATACTAAAGCACGTTATAGCTAGGATTTTAGAGAAGAGGCTATACTATAATTTAGTTATATAGTAGAAATAATAGGCTTAACTAGAAATAATATAGATTAAGAGTAATAAAAATTAAAATATAAATTAATTAGAAATATAGGAATATTATATAGTTTAGGTAGAGTTCCTATAATACTAATAGAAGGTACCTTAAATTAGTAGGTTATACTAAGGTAGATAAATAGGAGTAGGATAAAAGGAAAGAACTATTAGCTTATAACTATTCTAATATAGTTAGAGTACTAGAGATAGTACTTAGTTATACTATTATAGAAATAGCTATAGATTATATAACTATTATATAGGTAGGTAAATATATTATACTTTATAGTAGCTTTAATAATAATTAAGCTATATATATTATAGTAATAACTATTACTATATACTAGTAAACTAGAATAGAGTACCTTAGCCTTAGTAGGGATAATAAAGTCCTTATAGTTTTATAGGAAAGAATAGTTATTAGATAGATTATTAACTAACTCTTAAATTTTATATTTTTATTTAGGTATAGTAGTATTATAGTGCTCTCTACTAAAGTAAGAAAATATTTTATTAAAAAGGAAAGTATAGTAATATAATATATAGGATATAAAGTTATAAGCTTTATTAAAATAGATAAATATTACTTAGGCTATAGTAGATAGGGGAGGTAGCCTTAATTTTAGCCCTAATCTAGATTAAAATTAGTAGGCTACTAAGATAGAGGGAATATATAGTACTATTTAATTTTAGTTATAATCTAGACTAAAATTAAATAACTACTAAGCTAGACTAGAAAAATATTATATATTAGTATATAATAAGGGTAATATAGCTACTAGTATTAGATAATAAATATACTAGTAATAATAATATATATACTATTAGGTATTTATAAAGAAAAGGAACTAATTAAGAGTAATTTACTAGATATACTATAGTATATATATAAAGTCGCACGTTTTAAAGACCCTATATATAGGGAAGTATATAATAAAGATAGCTCTACTAGTAATATTTTTATAGTACCTATACTAGAGGATATAGTATAATAGATATATTAATATATTTTAAAAAAAAATATTACCTAGTTTATTATATAAGAGTATAAGAGTTAGATAGTAAAGAATAAGGAGACTAATATTAAAAAAGTATATAAAAGTACTAGTAGGGTTAGTACTAAAAAGAGGTATACTAAAAGATAGAATAATAAAGAGGAGGACTAAGATATAAAAAAAAAAAAAAAAGAGTAGCTAAAAAAAGCTAGTATAAGAGAGGTAAATAAGAGACTAAAGTAGAAGTTAAAAAAAGTAATAATATAAGAGGTAGTAAATATATAAGACTTATCTACTATAATAGCTAAAAATATTATAATAAATAAAGAGGAGTAAAGGTATAGAAAGTTTACCTAAGGTTTACTAGAAGTAGGTATAGATATAATAAATAGTATAATTAGTAGGGCTATAGTAATTAAAGTAGTAGACTATTTATAGGATTAGAAAATAGTACTATAGGTATAGAGAGTATAGTATAAGGAGGGAAAGAGATTCTTTACTAATATAGAAAATAGAGTAAGTAAACTTATAATAGGAAAAGGTATATTATTTAAAGGAAATAAAGAAAGTAATATAAATTAAAAATAAGACTAGCTAGTACTATTATAGTATTTAAGAGATATATATATAGAGTCTAGCCTTATAGGGGGGGATATAGTAAGGTTTATATTACTATATATAATAGTAAAGTAAAACTAGACTATTAGGATTATTAGAGAGATAAGGTAGTAATAGATATAGGTAATAATTTAAATAGAATTTAAAGTAGTAGAAATAATAGTATAGAAGTAAAAAGTACTATTTAATAGGTAAAAAAAAGGCTATATAACTATAGTAAAGGAATACTTATTTAGAGTTTTATATTATATAGTAGAAGGGAAAGAAGTTATAGAGTATATAGATCTATCTATATAGAAAGAGTTTAGAAAATAGCTAG
>MU001497.1:1951311-1975340 GCA_010093485.1 Karstenula rhodostoma CBS 690.94 | reverse complement strand
ATATTAAGTATTAGTTAATAGGATAATTAGTATTAGTTAATAGGTAGAATAGTTAGTATTAGTTAATAGGATACTAGATATTAGTTAATAGAATATTAGGTATTACTACTTCGTGTATATTCTATTTTTTATAGAATATATAATATATATTCTATAATTTAATATACTTAGATAATATCCTCCTATATAGTTACTTTCTTTTATAATAAAGTACTATCTATCTATATATATATATATATATATAATCCTAACCCTAACCCTAATTATTATATAATTTTATAATATTCTAAATTATATTATATCCTATTATTTTATATAATATACTATAAAATACCTCTATTTTATATAATTTTATAATAAGGTATACTTATATAAAGTAAAGTTTATATTATTTTATTTAAGTTTTTATAAAATAAATTATATATTATACTATAGTAGTTTATATAAAATAAAATATATATTATTTTATTTTAGTTTAGAAAACTTTTTATAAAGTAAATTTTATATAAACTATTATTAAATTAAATAAGTTTATATTATTTTATATAAGTTTTTAAAAGTTTATAAAACTTTTTATAACTCTATCTTTATACTAATTATTATTAAATTATATAAGTTTATAATAAGTAAAGTTTATAATAGTTTATAAA
The DNA here is from genome assembly GCA_010093485.1 of Karstenula rhodostoma CBS 690.94. Classification (NCBI taxonomy): domain Eukaryota; kingdom Fungi; phylum Ascomycota; class Dothideomycetes; order Pleosporales; family Didymosphaeriaceae; genus Karstenula; species Karstenula rhodostoma. The sequence continues at coordinate 1,974,690 of MU001497.1, read as the reverse complement.
AATTTATAGAAATTATTACTAAATTATATAAGTTTATAGTAAGTAAAATTTATAGTAATTTATAAAAATTTATAGTAAATAAAGTTTATATTAGTTTATATAAGTTTATAGAAATTATTACTAAATTATATAAGTTTATAGTAAGTAAAATTTATAGTAGTTTATAAAAATTTATATAAGTTTATAGAAATTATTACTAAATTATATAAGTTTATAGTAAGTAAAATTTATAATAGTTTATAAAAATTTATATAAATTTATAGAAATTATTATTAAATTATATAAGTTTATAGTAAGTAAAGTTTATAAAGATTTATATAAAGTTAAGTTTATATTATTTTAATTATATTTATAGAAGTTTTTATAAAATTAATTTTATATTACTTTAAATAAGTCTATAGAAGATTTTATAATAGTAAGTTTATATTATTTTAACTATATTTATAGAAGTTTTTATAAACTTAAGTTTATATAAAATAGAACTTCTATTTTTTTATATAAATATAGTTAGGTTTATAAAACTAATAATAAAATTAGATTTATATTATTTTAAAATAAACTAAATAAATTTATATAGGATTAAACTTATAGTAAAGTAAATAAATTTAAAAAAAGTTTTAATTAAACTAGTCTATTTCTAAATTATATAAATTAATATAAAGTTAAGGGTAATAAAGTTTATATAAATTAATTATATACTAGAGTATAGTAGATTCTATAAAATTAAATTTAAATTATTTTTAATTAAATTAAATAAATTTATATAAAGTAAAATTTTTATAAAATTAATTTTATATCTATTATAATAACTAATTATATAAAAATATAGTTATAAAATATTTTATATTTTTATAATAATTATTAAAATTATATAAATAAAATTTTATTATTATATTTTAAATATAAATAATACTTTATTTATTAGAATTACTAATTATAATATAAATAGTATAAAACTCTTTACTAATAATATAATTAAAGTAATAATAATATAAATACTAAATTATTAATTTTAATATAAATATAGTTTTTAGAGATATAGTATTATACTTAAATTAAAATATAAAAAACTAAATATATAAATTATAACTAGATTATATAAATAGTTATATAAAAAAAAAACTAATATAAATAATTATTAGTTTATTTTAATTTATAATTAAATAAGTAAAGTAAATAGTATACTATTATATAAATAAATAAAAGATAAATTTAGTTTATTATAGTTAATTTATTATTATTAAATTTATTATATATTTTAATAGATTATAGTAAACCTTTAATAAAATAATTTAATTATATTCTTTTATTTCTTTTATAATTTTATATAAGGTATTTTTTTTTTTTTAATAAATTTAGTATATAGTTTTACTATCTAAAATAATATATAATATAATATACTTTTTTTATATTTATTTCTAGTATATAATAAATTATTATAAATAAAAGTACTAAAAACTAGTTAAAATTTTAATAGTTAGTATTTATATTTTAGTTTTTTAGTAGTTTCTATTTTTATAACTATTCTTTTATAATATATTATATAAATAATAATAGAAATTAGTAATAATTTTATTATATAAAAATAATATATATAACTTTTAAAAAAATTCTAAATTTATAAAAAGACTCTAAATCTTTAATAAAAATTCTAAAGCTTTACTTTTATATAAAATATATATAGTATTAGATAATTAATTAGTAGAAAGTTATATAAATTAATAGTTAATAGACTTTATAAATTTATATAATCTAAAAAAAAGTTCTATTATATACTAATAAATTACTTAAAACTTTAGTAATTATAAATTACTATTATATTATAATATTATATAATATATTTATAATTTTTTATTATACCTAGCCTTTACACGAGTAAACTCTACTAGAGGAGAAAGACCTATAATTTTTAAGCTATTTAAAATATTTATATTTTAGCTTTCTATTAAATTTATTTATTAAGTTTTATTATAGCTTATCTAAGCTTATAAAGTATTATATTTTAATCTTTTATTATAAATATTAGTATATAAAAATATATATAGATTTATATAATATAATATATATATATATAAAGTTAGGTTTATAGTAGTTTTTAAAGAATTAAATAAATTTATATAGAGTTAAATTTATATAAATTTTTATAAAATAGAGTTTATAATAGATTATAGAGGTTTTAAAAAGGTTAGAATTATACTAGCTTATATTAAATAAGGTAAATTTATATTAAATTAAATTTATATATATAAGTTTATAAAAGTTTATAAAAATTTATATAAGGTTAAAATTATATTAACTTATATTAAATTAGATAAATTTATATTAAATTAAGTCTATATAAATTTATAGAAATTTATAGAAATTTATAAAAGTTTATAGAAGTTTATATAAAGTAATATTTATATAAAATTATATAGATTTATATATAATAAAATTTTTACTAAATAAGGAAAGAATAGGTATATTTATATAAAGCTAAATTTATATAAATTTATTTTAATTTATAGAAAGTTAAGTTTCTACCCTATAGTAGGCCCTATAATTAATTATAATTATATAAGCTAATAAGTAATACTAGTATTAAAAACTAACTCTACTTTTATCTAGGATAAGATTTAATAATACTAAAATTTTAAGTAGAAACTCTTTAATAGGGAGTCTTTTATATTAGAGGAGTTAAGTTTTATTAATAATTTTAAGTAATACTTTTATAGGGATAGTAGTATTATATACTAATTCCTATCTCTATTTTTCTATATAATTATATCTTAAATAATAAACTAGTAGTTAATTATAGAGGTAAGTTTTTATTATTTTAATTAAATTATTTACTTTATATTATTACCTACTATAAACTATAAAGTATTATAATACTAATAACCTTAGTAAGATTATTTAGAGTATAGTAACTATTATTAGGGTTATTATAGATATAGTCCTTACCTCTACTCTTATAACTATAACTAGCCTTACTACTACTATTAAAGTCTTATTATTATTATTAGCCTTATTACTACTATTAGCCTTATTATTACTATTAATATTATTATTCTTTTATTTACTACTAATTATTATTCTAGAAACTATTACCTCTAATAATATTATTATTATCCCTAGTAATATTATTATTACTATTACTATCTTTATTACTATTATCTTTATTATTATTACTATTATTCTAGATATTACTATTCTAGATATTATTATTACTATTACTACTACCTTTATTACTATTACTATTATTCTAGCTATTATTATTACTATTACTATTATCTTTATTATTACCTTTACTACTACTATTATTATTATTTAGCTTTTTAAAAATATCTAGAACGGGGTCTTTTTAGATATTATTATCTTCTAGATTATAGGGGTTCTAAGCTATAGTCTAGAAGGTATAGAAATTAGTAAATATTTTATTTAGCTTAATTAAAAGTTTAATTTTAGCCTACTACTTTTTAGCCTTATTACCCTTTAGGTTTATAAAGTATCTCTACTTATAGTAATAATATACTATTTAGTAGTATATAATTTTTTAGTAATATTTATTTTTATTTAATATTAGCTAATAGGTAGTATTATTTCTAATAATAATTATACTACTATAAAGATAAGTAAAAACTAATAGTATATAGTTTATATTAAATATAAAACTAAGAGTACTAGTAATAGTACTATTAAATAATATAATATTTTTTTCTAAATTTTAAATACTATTAATAGTAATAATTATTATTTTTATTATACTCTTAGAGATACTCTTAAACTTATTAGTATTTTTTACCTTACTTAATAGATATATAGTAACTATATAGATATTTATAATATAGGCTAAATACTATATTATATAAGATATAATAATAAAAATATTCTTACCCTTAAAATTCTAATTAAGAAGCTAGATTAGAAGACTAAAATTATATTTAGTAAAGGGTATATTAAATCTTAATTTAGTAATTAAGTTTATATTAATCTTATTTATAGTTTAAATAAAATAAATTATCTTCTTTATACTAAGTTCCTTCTTAAAAAACTTATAGATAAGGGGGATATTAGATTAATTATTAATACTAGAATTAATATATAGCTACTTATCTAGCTAGATTATATTTACTAAGCTAGTAATATCCTCTATATACTAGTATTATAGGTCTAACTAGAGCTAGAAAAGGCTACTAAGTAGAAGGTATATAAATAATAAAATACTAGTCTACTTCTAGAATTAGGGGTTTTTAATAGCTTTAGCCAATCCTATAATAGAAGATAGTTAGTAGATATTTCTAAAAAGAATATAATAGGTATTTAGTTATAATTAAATATAGGGGTAAAGTACTTAATATTTAGTAGTTTTACTAGTCTTATTCTAGAGTATAGTATAGGTCTATAACTTTATATATATATAATACTCTAATAGGATATATAGTATTATAAAAATAGTATAGATAATTTTAGCTAAATAGACTATTATATAATTTATAATTATATTAAGTATCTCTATATCTTTAAACCCGAATTTATAATCTTTACTATATTTATTAAGTAAGTTATAGAATAACTTATACTTTTTTAGGTTTAGATTAGTAATAGGATAGTAGAGTCTATCTACTATAGAAATACTAATAAAATATAATATCTATTATCCTTTAGATATATAGCCTTTTTTTAGTTATATATTATTAAGGATATTATTCTTCTTTATTAATAATATATATAGTATATAGTTAATTAATAGTTTTTCTATACCAGATCTATTAGTAATATTATTATTAGTAGTAATAATAGAATTATTAGGGCTAAGTATATATTCTAGATAAGTATTAATATCTTTATATTTAATAAATATATCTTTTTATTAGATCTTTTTCTCTATTACTTATATATACTAGTAAACTATAATAGGGTATAGAATATTAGTATTAAGGTAGTTTATATAGTACTCTTTATATTATACTATAAAGTAGCTATATATTTATATAGTTAGTTTATCTAGTTATATATTAATAGGCGAGATAATCTAAAGCTATTCTATATTATAACCTTCTATAGATATCTCGTAATAGTAGTATATAGTAGCCTTAATTAGTCTAGATTTACCTATACTACTAATATTTTATATAAGGCTAATTATACCTTATAAACTTCTTAAAAAAGTAAAGTATATTAGCTATTTATTTTTTAGTCTAATAGTATAGGTAGTTTAGTTAATAATAATATTTATAACCTTCTATTTATATTTTTTAATATATAGGCTAAAGTAGTTATATATAGGGAGGCTAAATATATTATTATTTAAAAGTATATTAAGTAGATACTATAGCTTCTCCTTTTTTTAAAATAGCTTTTATAGGGTATTAATTTTATATTTAATCTAGTTTTTTAGTTCCTTAGTCTAAATATAGACCTGGATTCCTAGGTAATAGTTTAGTATAGTCTATAGCTTATTAATATTTTTATAATCTCTAGCCTTTATAATATAATTAGCTAAGAATTTAAATACTAGGTTAAATCTAGACTTATAGTTATAAGATTATTAAACCTATATATAGTATTCTAAACCCCTATTAAAATTATTTAGAGGTATAATATTTTTATACTATATATTACTCTTATTTATATTTTTACTAAAAAACTAAATATTAAACTTATTATTAATATAAAGGTTTAGATACTCGTCTATAATTATAAGTATAAAATAGAGGTATTAATTAGGATTTTTACTAATTTCGACTAGGTATATATATATTAGTATAAATACTATATTTAGTATTACCTTAAGTTCTATAATAGTATTAAAGAAGTATATAACTAAAAGCTTATTATAGTAATTAAATTATTTATAAGCCTTAATTTTATATTAGAGATATATATTAGGGGATAATTTTATTTTAAGTTAGATATTAATCTTTTTATATAGAAACTAGTTAGCTAAGGTATTATATATATAATAATTATTTATTAATATATTAGCTTCTATTATAGTATCTTTAAATTATAAAATAATAGTAGTATAAAAGTAAATATTTATTTAATAATATTCTAGTATTATATTTTAAAGTATATATATATAAGATATAAACGGGCCCTATTTACTATTAAATAATAGACTAAAAGTAAAATAGTTTATTACTTTATTATTATTATTTTTATATAATTCTACTAGCTAAATAATATAGTAGAGACTAGAGGTAATATTCTTTTTATAAACTAACTTATAAAACTTATTATAGTCTAAAGTACTAAATTACTTAAGGTTATATTTATTTTTCTTTAAAAGTGAGAGGTTATTAGAAAATAGATTAAGTAAAAGCTTATAAATCTTAATATTCTATAAAAGATTAAAAATAAATATTTAAAGAATAGTTTTTTTATAAATCTAATAGCCTTCTATATCCTTACTTAGATATAAGATTACTAAGTATAGATATATAAATAAAATATATTTAGACTATACTATTATAAATATTATAACTTCTAATTAATTAATCTCTAGTATTTTAAATATATTAAAAGGGGGTCTAATATCCTCTATAGTATTTAAATTAATTAATACTTTAATAGGTATATCTATAGTAATAAATACCTTAGTAAAAGTATTTTTAGTAATAGGTACTTTAATAGAAGTAGTTATATATTAGATTATATAGTATATATTAATTATATAGTTAGTATTTAGATAGTAAAAGTATTTATTTAAATACTTTTTATATTTATATTTTTCTTTACTATAGGCTATATACTTATTAGGTAATTAATAATTTAATACTAGATAATCTAGATTACTATACTTATAGTATACTTAGTTAGAGTATTTAGTTTAAAAGTAGCTAGGTTACTTATACTAGTTATAGAGACGGCTAGGGTATTTAGTTTAAAAGTAGCTAGATTACTTATACTAGTTATAGAAATGGCTAGGGTATTTAGTTTAAAAATAGCTAGATTACTTATACTAGTTATATATTTAGTTAGGGTACTAAGTTTAAAAATAGCTAGATTACTTATACTTATTATAGAAAAATAATAAATTTTTTTTATTAATAGACTTTTCCTTTATAAAGATATTATCTATATAAAGGCTAGAAATACTATTATCCTTATTATTAGCTTTATCCTTAGTCTTATTATTAGTATTATTAGTAGTATTCTTTTTTTTCTCTAGGTAGATTATAAATATAGTAATATCTTTAGAGAACTTTTCCTTAGATAATAGGTAGCTAGTATTATAAGTAATAAAATATATTACTAGACTATTTATAATAATAATAACTATATAATAGTTAGTAATTTATTAGAATATTTTTATATATAGAGAGTATACCTTTAGTAATTTATAAAATAGATAGGCGTGCGTTTATAAAGTATAATTATAAAAACTTACTATACTAGTCTAGTATAAAATCTAAAAATAAGAAAAAGGTATTAAGGTTAAAGGGGCTATTTATAAAATTAAAAAGAGGGGTAAAAAAAAAAGGGAACTATTTAAGTATTTTAGTTATAGATAGAAAGTTTATAGTTAGTATAAATAAATAGGGATTATAAATATTTTAGTTATATAACTAGTATAGGCACGCCCTTTTTAATAGCTATATTATTTTAATAGCTCGACTTCTAGCTATACTACTTAGTAATCTAGTAAATTATTTATAATTAATACTCTCTATTATATACTAACTAGCTAGATCTAGAGTAATTCCTATAATCTTTTTTTACTCTCCTACTCTATAGTAGAGTAATCTAGTATAATATTTTAGATTAATACTATTTATTATATACTAACTATCTAGATTTAGAAAAATATTTTTAATATATCTTTTTACTTTTACTTTATATTATAGTATTAACTAATTAGTTATATCTAAATATATAGTTTTATACCTCTAAATAGTCTCCTTTATATTTTCTTTTTATATTATATTAATATACTCTATACGAAATATATACTCTATATTTTAGTATAAAGTAATATAATTTACCTAAGTATAACTAATTTCCTATCCTTAAGTATATATTTACTAATTCCCTTTCCCTATATAATAGTAACTTTAATATAATAGCTTAATATAATAGCTTAGTATAATATAAAAATTCTATACTTTATCTATTAATATAAACTTATATAGTTTTAGATAAAATTGGCTTATTATACTATATATTTAAACTAATTAATATTACTTTACCCTACTTTTTACTATTAAGTATATATTTATATTTCTTTTACTAAAATAATAGGGAGTTTATTATAATAACTTAATATAATATAAAAATCCCTATATTTTATCTATTAGTATAAACTAGTATAGATTTATAAGAAGTTAGCTTATAACCTAACTACTATACTCTAAATATTAATCTATAATAAAATAACTTTACTTCTTTAATTATTTTACTTTTAAGTATTCCTTTACTATTTACTTTTACTCTAAGTAATAGAGAGTATAACGCGATCTAGTACTAATATTATATTAAATTATTTATTTTTTTAACTACTTATACTAACTAATATAAAAATATACTAATAGATCTAATCTTATAATCTATTATTTATTACTAACTATTCTTTCTAGCCTTATATAGCTATTATATTATATCGAGCTTCTATAATACTACTTTTAATATTACTTAACTAGGCCTAGTTTACTACTTACTCTAAACCTATAGAGCTTAAGGATACTAATTATAAGACTATATTTAGCCTTACTACTAGCTAGTTTAAGGGTATTAAAAAATAGCTAAGAGAGTACTACCCTATAATAAACCCTACTAATATATAATATAAAAACTATAAGTCCTCTTTTTAAAATACTTATACTACTCTAGTACTATAGAAAATCCCTATATTAAATATTTAAAAAATCCCTAATAATATATAGAAAGTACACGCCTTTTATATAATACTAAACTAGTATAATAAGCCTAAGTTTATAGTAAAGGAGACTACTCTAATAGTTAAGCCTAAATTATCTATTAAGCCTAAATTATTTATTAAGCCTAAATTATTTATTAAGCCTAAATTATCTATTAAGCCTAAATTATCTATTAAGCCTAAATTATCTATTAAGTAAAAGTTATTTATTATACGAGTATTGGCCTAAAAGGATAGACCCGAGTAAGTAATAACCTTAATTAAGAAACTAATTAATAAGCTAATTAATAATATATATTATAGTTTATATAAAATTTTTATTTACACTAAAATATATTCTTTATCTTATACCTAACCACGGTAAACTAAGCTTATACTTAACTTTATATAATATAAGATATTAGATAAGCTAACTAAACTTAGTATTATTAATATATTTTAGATTAGTAATACTAATAGGATATAGTAGGTACTATTAGTAGAAGAAGCTAATATACTATTTAAAACTATATAGAATTATTATATTTATATATAAGAGGTAAAGAAGAAGTATATTTCTATCTAAACCTATATAACTTTTAATACTATAATCTAAGAACTTTTAGATTTTAGTTTTAATAAGGCTACTATATCTACTATTCTATTTCTAGAGTTACTAAAAAGTAACGAAATTAATATAGTAATAAAAGTAAAAGTAAAGTAGAATAGAAATATATTATTACCTCTATCTTATAAATACTATTAAATAAATTTAAAAACTAGTATTAAAAACTATAAAAAAGGTAGAGTAGAGCCTTTTACTTATTATATAGAGAATGGCTTAGTTATAAATAGTATATCTATAGATAGCCTTACTATATTATCTAATAACCTTATAAGTAATAATAATAGTAACTCTAATAGAATATATACTATTTTAGATAGTATAAATAATTAAAACTTAAATAGCTATACTCTTAGTAAGGATTAGATTAATTTAAATAGTAATACTAATATATTATAGTATAGTTCTAATCCTACTTATAGCTAAGTAATTAAAAATATTATATATATAGGTACTATTACTATTATATTATCTAGTAACCTTATAGGTAATAATAATAGTAATTCTAATAAGACACGCGATAATTTAGATAATATAAATAATAAAAACCCTATTAGTAATATTATTAGTAAGCCTTTAGCTAGTAGTAGTAAGTATCCTTCTCTCTTATATACTTATAGTAATCTTAATATAGTTATAACTAATACTAAGAAAAATAACTAGAATAAAAACCTTTCTAGTAATTATAGTTTAATCTAGTTTATTTATAATTTCTATAATAGTTATAAATCCCTTAGATTTAAAAAAGATATTAACTTTAGAGGATTAGGCGTTTAAAACCTTAACTTAAGTAAGGAAAAGGCTATTTTAATTAATAGTAAGTCCGAGATTAATAGTAATACCTCTCTAGTCTAGCACGCCTTATATTATAAGAAAAAATACTCCTACTTAGTCTATAATATAGAAAATAAGGAGTATCTATTTAAAAATCCTAATAGTAATTATAAGGGCTAGATAGTACTATATAATAGTATTAATAAGAATAAAATAATTAAATTTAAGAATAATAATTATAATAATTATAATAATATACTTTTAGTTTTTTAAATACCCGAGAAGCTTATACTAGCTAAGAAGTATATAAGGATTTATTTAGAAGTAATATAATAAGAATTAGAGGTACTCCCTTAACTTAGTAGAGATAAACTAAGGTAGATTAATAGTATCCCCTTTAAGTATTTTAGGCTAGTAAAGAGTATTAGAATTAAACCCTACTAGATTCTCTTTATTATAGAGACCTTCTAATTAGAGTATATAATAATAGATAGTAGTATCTATAGTAATAAGTTAGATATAAGTAAAATTATTAAGTTTATATTTAAAATAGTTATTATAAAGTATTATAAAGTTAACTATACTATAGTTATATAGTATTAGATCTATAGAGACTTTTTATAATATTTAATACTAAATATATTTAATAAATCTATTTACCCCTTATAAAACTTACTACTAATTACCTACTAGTATATACTATATAACTATAAAACTATATACTTAAATAAAACTTTTAAAATTAGTAGTATACTAATTATTACTCTATATAGTACTTTTAATAGCTTTAAGTATAATATTTAAATACTTCTTAAGGGTAGCTAGTTCCTTAAGAGCTACCCTAGGCTTAGATTTACTTTTAAGTTAAGTATAAAGGGTATATAAGTATTTAATAAGTAAGACTAGTATAGTCTTTTTAATATTAAGGAGATTAATATATATACTTAGTATTATATTTAAAAATAGTTTTACCTATATAGAACTATTTTAAAGGAGAATTATATATAGATAAATATATCTAAGATTTAATATAGGGTAGTATAGTTAAATATTATTTCGGGATCTATAAAGACTAAAATTATAAAGATTAAATCTATTAGTAGCTATATACTAGCTATAGTTTTTAATCTTATTATTTTAACTATATTAGGCTACTTTATAAATATTTAGATTAAGTTTAGCTTATTAACCTAGATTAAGGGGGTTAAGATAAAACCTAATAGTAGAATTCTAGCCCTAAATATTAATTACTTAAAGGCCTATTTATATAATATATAACTCCTTATAATTAAGTCTTTAGTATAGGATAAATTTTATAAGGGTATAAATAGTACCTAATAATAAATAATTTTTAACTTTACTTATAATTTCTTTTATACTATATATAGTACCTACCTAATTATATAGGGTATATCTAGTATACTAACTTATTTTAACTAGATTAGATATTATATCTTCTATACTTTAGGGCTCTATTAGCCTAAATAGGCGAGTATAAAAGGTATATACTAAGTTCTCTAATAGTTAAATTCTATATTTAGGGTAAAGATACTTAATATATTAGGGAAATTAATTATAAAAATAATTAGTAATATAAGTATAGAGTATAATAAATTATAATAATTAGACTATTATAAAATAATTATAAAAATAGTAATATTTACTATACTACTCTTTATAACTATATAACCTCTTAATACCCTTTAGTATAATAGTAAGCCTATTATTAATATAAAAATAAAATTAGTTTATAAAAAGATTACTATAAGGCTAAATAAAAATAAGAGGTACTAAATTATAAAGGGGGAAAACGTGCTAAATATTAAAATTAAGTATAAGTATAAAGAGGATTATATAAAGTATAGTAAGGATAAGTTTAGGGTTAAGCCTATAAGAGGTAAGTAGACTAGTATATATAGTTATATTACTACTATAAATATAGTAAATATAGTATAATTAGTATATTAATAATAGAGTAAGAAGAATAGATAAAAGAAATCTAGTAAGTTTACTAAAAGCTATAATCTACTTAAATTCCTAGCTTTTCTATATAACTCTAATATATAGAGAAAGCTACTAGAGATATATAATATAAAGAATAATATAAAATAGTTAATAAGGAAAAAACTCCTATATAAAATTATAAAGATAAAGTATTAGAATAAAAAGCCTAATAAGATTATTATAAAAACTTTATAGTTAAATATTATTAAAATAGTTAATACCCTTATATTTAAAGAGTTTAAAAGGAATAATATCTATACCTATACCTCTATAGTAATAGAGAAAAAGTATAGCCTTACCCTAGATCTTTTCTAAAAAGATAAATTTAATAATTTTTAAATTATAATATTAATATTAGAAATAGGTAGTATAGGGTTAAACCTATAGTCTACTAATTATATTATTCTCTAGGAGCTAAATTATAGTATTTAAAAATTTAAGTAGCTCTTTACTAGAATCTATTATTAAGGTTAAATAGAAGAAAAGTATTATATATATATACTTATTAATAATATATTATTTTTAGAGGCGCGACTAGACTACTAGATAGAATTAATAAAGGTATTTAAAAATATTATAAATAGAGGTATTAATCTACGCGATACTAGTACCTACTAGTAGAATAAAAAGATTTAATAATAGTAGGCTATAGAATAGAGTATACTAGATAGTTTTCTAATTACTTATTAGTCTAGATTATCTCTTTTATAGGTTTTTTACTTATAAGGAGGGTAACTATTAACTAGAGAATATAGTATATATATAATAGCTTTAGATTTTAACTTTATAAATAAATAGCTTTTTTTTATCTAATATATTCCCTTATACTTTTATTTACCTACTCTAGAATTATATTTATTATTTAACTACCCTATCTATAACTTCCTATCTATCCTAGTAAAAGATATTAATATAATTAATAATTAATTAAATAGCTATATAGAGAATTTATTTAGAAATCTAGAGATAATATATTATATAGATATTATCTACTTAGTATTAGTATAGTAGAACTTTTTATTAACTCGTCTTTATTTATAGAGTTTACTAGTAATTAATAGTACTTTCTATTAGCTTATCTCGGTTTATAGAGTATACTAGTATAAGGATTTAAAAAATATTTTATTTTCCCTTAATTTATAGAATCTATTAGTATTTAATAGTATATTTTATAAGGTTACTTTAGTTTATAGAGTTTACTAGTATTATATAGTACTTTCTATTAGCTTACTTTAGTTTATAAAGTATACTATTAACTAAAAACTTTACTAGTAATTACTAACTTTATTAAGACTATTATTAAAAATATTAAAGCCTTTATATCTAATATTTTCTTATACTTAGTATAATAAATACTTACTTTCTATAATATAAATAGTAATACTATTAATATTATTATAAATTAACGCGAATTAGTAGTAGTTTATACTAAATAGGGGGTAATATATATAGCTTTTAAAAAGGCCCTAAATTTACTATAAGGATTATAAAGCTTGGTTTCCTTATAGGGCTAATATATTACTCGATAATTAGCTAATAGAAAGTTATATTAATTAATTTCTAGTAGACTCTATAAACTAATATAACTTAAATAACCCTAAATAAAAATAAACCTAATAAGGAAATTAATTACTATAATACTAAGTATACTAATAATAGAAAGCTATTTACTATCTTCTACTTCTATTATTACTCCTTAAATAAGTTATTTTTAATATAAAAGTAATATCTTTAATAGAGTCTTTTAAAGACTTATATATTATTAGATATACTCTAGAGCCTATTAATTTAATTAAATATAATAATAAAATAATTTAGACTTTAAGTCTAGAATAGCTTTAGTATATATTTACTTATTAGAAGTACTAGAAGAAGAACTAATAATAACTTAAGTATAAGTAGTCTAGGTTAGAGACTATAGCTAGAGATAATAATATAGTTAGAAATAATAATATTAAGGTATTCTAGATAATAAATTTAAGAAAGGAGTAATATAAATAATAGAGGCCTATATAAAATAATAAGTACTAGGTACTATAAATCTCTAGAAATTTAAAGATTTTAATCCTAGAAGTAAAATATAGTAGATTCTATATACTAAAATAAGTTAATAGAAATTTATACTAAATTATAGTAGGGTTAAATAATAGTAAATTCTATAAACTAAGGTAAGCTAATAAAAAGTCTAGTTAAGTACTAATAAACTCTATAGACTAAAGTAATATTATAGAAAGTATTATTAAATATTAGTAGATTTTATAAATAGAAGTTATAATACTTTATAATAGGGAATACCTTTAATTCCTTTAATTTTCGAAACTAGGGGAGTAAGGGTCGCTCGTTTAGAATCTTAGTAAAGATTAAGGGCTATAGTATTTAAAATATAATAAGGAGAGTAAGAATAGTAAAAATAAAAATATATTTATACTAGCTTATATACTATACTAGTAGAGTCTAGTTAATATATATATAATATATTATATAAGGGAATACTATATCACGAACCTATTTTAAGTAATTATTTAAATCTAGGATTTATATTATTTTTTCCTATATTTTTATTACTCTATAGTTATTAAAATAATTACTATAAGTCTAATATAAGCTCTATTATCCCTAAAACTTAATATATTCTTATATTATATCTACTCTATTTATAATTAAGATAGGAAGGATTTATATCTTTAATTAGTAGTATTATATTATTAAACTAGTAGTAATATCTATTATAACGAGCTAACTAGAAAACTACTAGTTTATAAATAACTTTAGTATATAAAGTAAGAGTATAAATATTTTAATAGATAATAGAAAGTATATAGACTACTACTATTACTAATTAAAAAAACCCTTAAAAAAGAGTTATCTACTTCTTAGATAAAACTACTACTAGACTTAGCTATAAAATACTCTATTATACTATATAAAATTTATATTATCTCTATTAAATATTATCTATACTCCCTACTTACTACTTAATTAAGAATTCTAAAGTATTAAAAGCCCTTTATAATCTTAACCTAACTTATTATTAGCTTTTTTTCTCTAGTATTTAGAGTACTTAATAGTATATACGTAATCTTATCTATTACCTATTAAAGGTTAACTACTCTCTAATAAAGAAGAGATACTAACCCTAGTAATAGAGATAGTATACCCCTACTAATAAAAGGCCTTTTATATAGAGTATTACTTAGTCCTAAGGTTATATATAGAATTCTATATCTAGGTAGTATTTTATATAAATAGGCTTTTAATAGTTTTAAATTATTTTTTTTTACTAGTATATATAGAGATATATACTATATATAAAAGGGGGTCTATAGGTAAATATTTTAGTATTACTATAGATTTAAAATATACTACTACCTAGCTTTAACCTTAGTTAAGTTAGACTTCTATCCCTTTTTATTTTAAACTTATATATTTATCTTTACTCTTCTACTACTAGTAGCTATTACTATAAGTCTAGTAGAAAGTAGATTTTATAAAACTATAGTAGGTCTAATAGTATTTAACTAATATAGCTATAGAAATATAGAAACGTAAATTATAAAAAGTATATAATAAAGTTTACTATTTTTAATCTATTATAACTAGCTAGGGATATATATTCTAGTTATAATATTTTAGTAGAACTATATACTATCTAGAGTACTATTTAGAAGTTTTATAATATATATTAATATTAGTATATAATATAATTATTCTACTTATTAAGGAATATACCATTTTTATTTTACTAGTAATTATATAGATATAGTAGAAGTAGGTATAAATAGTAGTAATATAATAGAGTTTTATTATTTATCTAATTATATAGTAAGTAAGTATAATTATTCTATAGTAGGTCTCTATAAAACTCTTTAGTATAATTAAAGGGTTAGTCTATTATAAAATATATAGAGTAGAAATCTATATACTAGTAGTAGACTATATAATAGATTTATTTAAGTATTTCTTCTATATTATAGACGTGTTAGATTACCCTATTATATATATCCTTATACTTTTAAATTATATATACTACCTTTATTCTCGTGTTAGTAGGGGTAAATACTAAAGAAGGAGAACTAAATTCTATTTACTATATTAGTAATACTATAATATAAAAAGGGGAAGGAAAGAGAAAAATTCTTATATATATTTATTATAGAGTAGGCTATTATATCTATTTAGAGTAGAAGAGGTAGTAATAGAGACTATATATATATATACTAATAGTAGAATAAAAGTAAATAAAGATATTAATATAGAGAAGGATATAACTTATAAAAGAGTTATAGCTTATATAAGTAAAGGGGTATATATTAAAAAAAAGGTTAATATTAATATTTAAACTAATAAGAATATATTAGGTATATTAGCCCTAAATCTATATAATAGAATACTTAGAATAGAGGAAATATAGAAACTATATAGAGACTTCTTAGATTTATATATAGTATAGTTTATCTATTTATTAAAGTATTAGTTAAATATAATATAGATATAGGTAGATTTATTAGAATCTAGAAGTATTATTTTATTTATAACTTACCTTATATAGCTATTAAGCTTATTTATATAGGTATATATATTATTATTATATATAATATAGATAATAGCTGGCTTTCTACTATATTCTACCTATCTAGACTCCTATCCCTAGTTAATACTATTATTAAGTATCCTAAAATAGATAACTATATCTATATTAATAAGGTTAGCCCTAGTAGTAAGTATATTTATAATAAAAATAATACCTTCCTTATACTTATTAAATATATTTTATATTACCTTTTTCTTTTTAGTTATTATTTTTTTATAATATATAAACGACTTTTTATATTTATTTATATTAGTGTAGAGGTCCTTATAGACTATATAATTACTAATAAAAATAATAATCTTATAGTACTATTATAGCTTATACTAGATATAAAATACTATTATTAATATTATAGTCTATTTCTCTATTAGTTTAATAGCTTAATAGAATAGATTAGAGTAGGTAGTAGACTTTTATATAATCTCTATATACTTATTAAATACTAGTATACTATATACCTACGCTTACTAGTTAAATAGAATAGTAGCTAAGAGTAGAAGTATTAGTATACTAAATTAGCCTAGAGTATAAAGATTAAGTAAATCTTTATAATACTAGTAGTTAGAGAATAGGATATAGTAGTATTTATCTAGTATTAAATACTCTAGCTTACTATTTATATACTACTAGTATATAAAGTCCTTAAAAATATCTATATTAATATATTTAGATATAGTAATAATAATATATATAAATTTATAGAACTATTTTATTCTAAATATATTAATATAGATTTTTAACTTATAATACTTACTTATAATATTATTCTATATAGTAATAAGTAGAGTAATAACTATAGTCTATTTATAATTACTTTCTAGAGTAGTAGTAGGTAATAGGTATTTATTTATTTTACTAGTACTAGTAGGCACGATATAGGTTACTATACTAACCCCCTTAAATAGTAAGGCTAGTACCTACTTACTTTCTAACTATAATATCTAGTCCTTAGAAGTATTATTACTAAATAGTTTATATATATTTACTAAGCTATATAAGATAATATATTTTACTAGCTAGTCTATATTATTATTACTATTACTTTCTTTCTCTTTCTCTTTAGTATTCCCTTATATATTAAAGTTACTTATATTAAAGTTAAAGTAGCTATACTATTTATAGGAGACATATATATAGGTATTAGATTAATTATAGCTAAATATTTATATAAAGATATACTATATCTCTTTAGTATATACTACTACTATAATAGTAGATATATATTTTATCTATACCTCGCGATTTTCCTTATACTCCTTTTTCTAGACTATTTTTATCTATTCTTCTATTAGTACCTTTATATTATAGGATAGAGATACCTTCTTATTCTACTAATATTAGAAAATAATTATTAAATACTAGAGTATTAATATATTAATATCTAGCCCTATAATTTATTATATTATATAGTTAAAAAGTATAGTAAATTACTAACTATTCTTTTATTTATACCCTACCTTATTATTCTAGAAATAGTAGCTATATATATAATAGTAGTATAATACTATTAGGCTATTAGTAGATATAATTATAGTAATAAGCTAGTAAAATAGGTAGATAAATTATATATACTAGATAAAGAGGGAACTAATATATTATAGAAGGTAATAATATACTATATAAATAGTTTTATCTTTATTATAACCTTTATAATAGCGGGGTATAACTATAATAAAGCCTAGAAATAGGAATAAGTTACTAATATTATTAGTAAATAAATTTTTATATATAATATTTAGTAGCTTTATTAAATATATAGGCTACCCACTAGTAAAATAAATAAATAGAAAGATAGTATTAAGAAAGGCTTATATCTATAATAAGTAAGTTAGGGGGAAAGAAAAATAATAAGTATTAGAGGGGTATTTATTTTTATACTATACTTATTTATACTAATATAGTTATCTAGATTACTAGATATTATTTTTACTTTACTAGTATTAATAATAGTAAAGGCTTACTTAATTATATAGTTTTACTATTTATTAAAAGGTAGACTACTTAGCTTAAAAGGGGAGTAATTCTTATTTTAAATACCTAGATTATATAATATTTTATTCTAGGGGATTAGTAGTAGGAATATAATACTACTATAACTAGTAATATTAATAAGTAATACCTTTATTTTTTAAACTAATATCTATACTATATCCTTATACTCCTTAAATAATATCTTAATATTATAAATAATAATATTATTACTATTTTACTATATAAAGCTCTATACTATATTTCTATACTAAAAGATACTAAGGTAATATTCTATAATAATAAACTAGAATATAGGGGTATAGAACTTAATACTAAGATAGGTATAAATAAAGTCTTTTAACTCCTAGTTAATCTTTTAACTATAGTTCTATAAGGTAATTAGAATATTTTCCTTATTAACTAGTATCTTTATATTAGTAATAGAAATATTACTAAATAGTATAGTCTTTTTTACTATTAAACTAATATTATTTACCTTATTATTTATAGTTAGGGCTATTATAGTAGCTCCCGTGTCCTTCTTTTTATCTTTTTCTTCCTCTTTTTTATTTCCCTCTTCCTTTTTTTTATCTCTCTCTTTTTTTTTTTTATTTTTCTTTTCCTTCTTTTTATCTCTCTCTTCCTCCTCTTTATCTCCCTTTTCTAGCCATATTATAATTATCTCCTAAAAGTACTAATATACTATAAGATAGTAGTATTTCTTTAATATAGATATATTTATAATAAAGTTATATACCTATTTAAAACTAGACTTTTATAGGTCTAGGGTAATAAATATAATTACTATTATAATAGCTAGATTAAAATTACTTCTATTAGTAGTTTACTATATAAGTATTAGCTAGAACTTATAGTATACTTATTTTAAAGGAGCTAGGGTCTAGTAATTATAGGCTATAGTTAGGGTTATAGTAATAGGGCTATCTATTTCTATTAAATATATATAGATATCCTCCTATATCCTTTCTACTATTTCTAATACCTTTAGTATTAGTAGATAGTCTAGATTTACCTTAAATACTTAATAGAAGAAAATAAATATAGATAATATTATATTATAGTAATAGTCTAAAAAGTTTTAGTAATATATAAAGGGTATTATAGGTATATAGTTTAGATATTCCTATATAACCTATATATAGATCTAGTAGGAGGTATTATATATAATTATATTCTACTAAACCTAAAATATACTCTTTATAGTATTCTATAGAAAAGTAAGCCTTAGATATATTTAGATAGCTAGATATATATAGTTTTATACTATATTCTACTCTATATTATTAATAATTTTATAAAACTTTATATATTTAAAGAAGGGGTTTATAATATACTTAATAGTAAATAGTATCTTATTATACTAGTAAATAATATTCTTATCTAGTCTCTTTTATATTTAATTAATCTATAATATAAACTAATCTACTATAGTATAATAAGTAGTAGCTATAATATATAGTATATATTAGTTTTTCCCTTTCTCCTCTATATTTACCTCTATATTTATTTCTATAAACTAGCCTTCCTCTTTATCCTTAATATTTACTATTAAGGGAGATATATAGGGTTAAGGTATAGAGTACTATACTTTAAAATACTACGATTCTTACCTATTTAATTAGAGATATTATAAAAATATAGTCTAATAATAGGTTATCTATATATTAGTAGTAGTAGTATAAGTATTTATACTAAAGTTATAACTCCTAATCCTATATATTATATAGAGATAGTTCTTTATATTCTTAATTATATTTACTATTTCTCTTCTAAATATTATTCTATAAATATTATACTTAAAATCTAGTATTAGTAGTACTATACTACTAATAGCTATAGAAAAAGTAGTAGATAAAATAATTAACTAGATTATATTATTCTATAATAAGTAGAGCTATATATATTTACTATCTATAAGTTTCTATATCTCTCTATATTACTAAATAAATATATCCTTATAGGTTTTAGATCTAAAGTATAATTTAATATCTAATAGAAGGATATAATAGTAGTAGTATATATAAATAATAAAATTATATTTTATATTAATATAAATAAGGTTTTATATAATATAGAATAGTTAATATTTATAATAATAGAAAAAGATAAGGATTAATAGAGATTCTAAGGTTAATAGAAAATATTCTAGAGATTATAGTTAGATTAGGGGGGTAGTTATATTAAGGGAGATTTAGATCTAGCTATAGAATTAAAATTAGTTTAGTAATTCTATATAGTTTAGGGGTTAGCCTTTCCTTTTCTCTAGAAATTTATATTCTTTCTTTTTTACTACCTTTTTTTTTATACTCCTAACTATAACTATAACTATTCCCTAAATCTAACTACTACTATAGCTTTTTTTTATACCCTTACTAACCTTTTATAATTATAGCTAGTAGAGGTAGTAGATAGAAAGCTAAGTAATAAATATAATATTATACTAGTAATATATAATAGAATCTAGAATATATACTTATATATATATATTATAGGGAAGGGTAGTTTTAGCTAGATAAGTATATTAGTTATATAAATACTAGAGGATATACTATATTAAATAATTACTAATATTTCTAAAATTAAGATAAAAAAGATAGTTAATATAATATATTAAAATCTAGATTAATAGGATAAAGATATAGCTAGGCCAGGAGATAGATAAATATAGGAAGGTAATAGTAGTAAATAATTTAAGGAGGAGGGAAAATAGGAAGGAGACGAGCTCAGCTAATAATAATAAAAATAATAGTTTAAGGTAGTTAAGGAATACTTTATAATACTATAGAGGAAGAGGAAGTATACTACTAGAAAGGGCACGCTAGCTATAAATAAGGTACTAGTTAATAATTTAAATTATAGCCTAATTAATACTATTACGAATTTATAGAACTAGGAGTATATAGAGGTGCCTAATAGTAAATTAAATAAGGAATATTAGTATAAATCTTATTACTATAAATAGTCTAGTATTAGGATTAATATAGTTATTAAATTTATTAGTAGAAGTATAGTAGTTAGGTCTATAGATACCTTCTATAAGTAGTAAATAATTAGGCTTATATAAATATAATAATATTACTATAAAAAAAAGTTATTTAAAGTCCTAGTAAATAAGGGTATCTTATTTTAAAGTAGAGTATTAGATTTTATATTAGTTTTATCCTACTACTAGAATATATCCCCTAGTACTCTAATAGATAGTACTAATAAAGAATAGTAGTAGAGTATTTTATTAGATAATAAGGTATTTAATTTTTAGTTCTAGTTCTTTAATATATAGAAGATATAGATAAATAGTATTATTAAGTTTATATACTAATAATAGATACTAGATTAGTTATATAAGTATTTTATTAAATTAGTAAAAAGGTTTTATAGTTAGGAGTAAGGGACTAGGGTATATAAGAGGAACTATAGGGATATTATAAAGAAGGTACTATTTAAAATTATCTTTACTAAAAACCTTAGAAGGATATCTAATAAGAGTTATAATAAGGATATATAAAGAATATTTAGAGATATATTAAATTAGAGAGTAAGATAAAATATAATTAAGATAATATTTAGTTTAATTAGTATCTTTACCTTAATACTTAGGGGACGTGTATCTAATAAGTAGATTAAAAAGTAATTAATATAGAAGTTAGTTAATTAATAGGTTAAGCTTATAAGGGATTATAATAGAAATATTATAATATTATTATAGAGAATAAAGGTACTATTCCTAGTATATATAAAATAGATATAGATATTTTCTAGTTTTATATTCTTATTAGAGTTTAAAGATAGAAATAAAATAAACCCTATTAACTTCTTTTTATAGATTTTTCTATTAATTTTATAAGTATAGATACTAACTATATATAATAGCTAGAAAAGTAATAGTAAGATAGTATATAGTTAGGGTATAGAAGTAAATTTAAAAGGACACGGTATAGGGTTTATAAACGAGCGGTATAATAATAATAATAATAATAATAAAATATAGGAATAATAATATTAATAGGGGAGATAATATAGTAGTATTATTATAGGTATAAACTAGAGTAGATATAAATAATTTATAGGTTAGATTATAGGCTTAATATTCTATTTTTTAGATAAATCTAGTAAGTATACTAATCTAGTAATACTAAACTTAGATATATATTTAAATATAGTAGATTACTTATTTTCTCCTTAGGTAACTATTATACTATTAGAGGTCTAGGGTATTACTTAGCTAGTAGAGGTATATTAGAAAATATAGTTTAACTATTCTAGTAGTATAATATACTATATATTTAATTTAATTATTTTAGTTAGGTTATAATGGGGACCTTAGTAATAAGTTTAATAATCTAGGTTATATTAACTAGAATCTATTTATTTTCTCTAAAGTACTCCTAATTAAGGCTAATAATAGTATAATATTTTTTAATCTAGTTTATAGAAGTTATTAAGAAATACTCCTAGATAGTATTATATACTATTAGATTATATAGCCTACTTAGGTTTCGTGTAAATAGGAGTAAAATAGCCTAAAGTAATTTTTTTTTACTTTAGGGTTACCCT